>JAATLQ010011048.1:27774-97772 GCA_013421005.1 Heliconius erato x Heliconius himera
AGTTAGGATTTTATTGTAAGTATCGATAAGTTGTGTTTTTATTTCAAAAATTCAATTGAAGATTCTCATGGGTACGAAAATGCGACCTAAAGTTTTAATAAATTTCTCATTAAAAATCTTCATTGCGTTGCAAACATACATTATAGGTATATCAAAACACGAACATAATTCAGTGTGTTAATTAAATAATTTTGTGGTTTAAGCGGGCGAAGCCGCGAGCGGGTCGCTAGTATTAAATATTTTTATGCATCTTGATACCGTTTCTACTTAACCGTTCACGGTAACTGTCATTTAACATCTATTCCAGTGATACTCAACCCTTTTTTTGTTGCGGCACATATTTAACGATTTCGCAAAGAAAAAGATAAAAATTATTTACTTACTACAACACACTGCATAAATAGTTTATTACAAAAATTTTAAAACAAAACTCAACAAATAGATTGATATATCTATGATAGAAATTTATGGATTAGGATTGATTATTAACATTTAAAACAACACGTTTTGTACGCAGAAGTGGCAAGTGTGCGCTGACTTGAGACATATTCCTATTACTCTGCACGCCGCTTCATCATAATTTGGCACTAAGAAAAAACGCGTTGCAATGTAAATAATAAAATAATTTATTTTTTTGTGGATTTAAATATATATTCATGTTAAAAATATTTTTCTTTTTAAATGATATAATTTAATAATATTAACATTATTATATATTTGCAAAATTTGGCGGCACCTTTTTAAAATTTGGCGGCACACAAAAGTGCCGCGGCACAGTGGTTGAGAATCATTGATCTATTCAGACAAATAAATGATAATATTTTCACTACAGGTGATAGGTGACTTCAGTCTGACTTTACAAAACGTGGCATAGTCTAATCGTATAGTGTCCAACGCAATGTCATCTAATAACACAACACGAAGAGTGGATTAAAGTTAGGAAAAGAAATACATAATTATCCTATACATAGACAAAATTTCTGTCGAGAGCCAATTTCATCTCTATCACGTACAAACTACCTAGACCTAGGAACCTAGTGTTAAGACATTCCATGACATGAAGTGAAATGAAAATATAAAATATTTAATTTCCTCGATGGGAATCAAACCCACAGTCGCGCTTACAGTTGCACGCTTGTGCCCTGTGCCACGACTGGCCTTAACCACAATACATAATAATGTAATGTTTATATTTGTTTTTTTGCTTTCTGTCCGATTTTTCTAGGTAACGTGTAAGGTGGCGAAACTCAACGCCGCAATTGTCTTACCAGAATGACAAAATAAAAATAATTTAGTCGATTATCATGACCATATATGACCTTACATTGATACGACACTCCACTGCACCTATATCACCATAATATCATTTCTTTAAGCATCAAACATATTTTTTAATCATCAGCTTACCTTTTCTTAGGGTAACCTAAGAATCTTAGGTAAATGTTAAAAGAAAAGATAAGAATAGTACCTACAATCTATTTTTACCTTTAAAAACACTATTGTAAACACCATACATTCGTTAGACAGGTCGAAATAGCCTTCATTAATGGATTTTCTACTATACGTGAATACAAATGTACAAATAAGATGGTAATCTCGTAAAGTATAAACATTACATGCATTCTACGTTGTTTTATTACTAGCCAGCATTTGGAGCGTAAGATAGTTATTGCAATTACAAATTGCATATGTTTATTGTGAAAGATTTAAATTATAACTAAAAGTTGAATATTAATTATATATTTTTTATTAGGAAAAATAACTCTTATAGGCCAGTCGTGGCGCAGCGGCTCGAAGTGTGACTGTCAAACCGACTGATTGTGGGTTCGATCCTCACTCGAGGAGATAAAATATTTACTTAAATTTATATTTCCATTTCTTCGGTCTGGTGTCGAGGCGTTGAGTTCTGCAACTCAACACGCAATCCCTCCAGAATTCGGCAGAAAGTGGGGAACGGAGTGTCTTAACACTAGGTTCCCTCTGCCTACCCTGCTGTGTGCGGAATACAGCGTGAAGCTGATTTAATTTTTTTAATTTTTATAGGCTCTTCGGCGCCCATGCCTTATTTTACGTTTTTTTAAAAATTGCCATTTATAATACATATTATAGATATTTACATAAGATTTCATAGAAACTAAAGTGAATCATTCACTGACATAGTGTTCGTATTTCTTTTTTTTGTTTTAGTGTTAGAATTTCTTTTTTAATTTACTTTTTTTGAAAACGAAATATCTTTTAAGATATTTATTTTTGAATTATCGTTAAATCGTGTCATTTTTTTTTCGCAAATCAGAGTAGGCAGAGGAATCCTAGTGTTAAGACACTCCGTTATTTTTGACCAATTTTCAAATCATTGTGTGTTGAATGGCGGTAATCAATTTGCCTGAAATTTAAATTATAAATTTAAGTTCGTAATGACTTACGCCCAATATTAATAACCTATCTCCAACGTCAATCTTAGATTGTTTCATATATTTATCTAATCTAGAGATTGGATTTGAGGCCGGCCGTGGCGCAGCGGCACGAGGTGTGACTGCAAAACCGACTGGTTGTGGGTTCGATCCCCACTCGAGGACATGAAATATTTACTTAAATTTATATTTCCATTTCTTCGCTCTGGTGTCGAGGTTAAGCGCGGCGTTGAATTCTGCCACTCAACACGCAATGCCTCCAGAATTCGGCAGAAAGTGGGGAACGGAGTGTCTTAACACTAGGTTCCCTCTGCCTACCCTGCTGTGTGCGGGATACAGCGTGAAGCTAATTTAATTATTTTTTTTTTAGAGATTGGATAGATATATGGAACAAGCGAAGATTGACGTTGGAGATAGGTTATTAATATTGGGCGTTAAAGTAATTGGTAATTGCAATGTTTTAATTAATAAATTGATTTTATATACTTGTTCTAGTAATATAAAACGTGATGAGAATCCATCATGTAACACGCAAATAACGAATAGCATGTGTGAAAAAGCAGATTTCCTCTACATAACATGCTCAATGTGCGAGATGCATTAAATTAAATAATATACATATTATTCACAATTTTCAATGCAACGCAATGCCTCCATATTTCGGTGAAGCTAAAGTAATGAATTAATAAAGCTGGCGGCGTAGTAGTGAAGCTGAAATTTCGCCGGATTTTCATTTTCGCAATAATAATAATATCGCAGCGTTGAGTTCCGCCACTCAACACGCAATGCCTCCAGAACTCGGCGGAAAGTGGGGAATGGAGCTACCCTACCTGCCTACTCTGCTGTGTGCGGATTACAATGTGAAGCTGCTTAATGAATACACATTTTAAAAAAATACTAACGGCGAACAGTGAAAAGCTAATATGACAGAGTTTGTCAACAAAATAAATAATTTTTTTAGAGTTCTATCGAATTTAAAAGGATTTTAAAAACTTAGCTTCACGCTGTATCCTTAGCGGGGTAGTCAGAGAGAACGGAGTGCCAATACCTCTTTCGCCTCGTCTACTGTCATTAACCTCTTCATACATGCCCTCCGAGAAGTTTAATACAATTACAGTTAATTAATAATGAAACTAAAACTAACGAAATAGTTGTTACTACTAAATTAACTGGAATATTTAGATATAATTGCATACATACTGATTAAAAGGTAAACATGATACAATAAGAATTCTAATGAGACGATGGCATTGTTTTGCGGCACATTTTATCCATTTACGGGCTGCGTCACTAGTTTGATACTAAGAAGGTTTAATAACGATTAAGTTAGATGGAAAAAAGTTATATTACAAAGTATGCCTGTAAATCGACTGGTTGTGGGTTCGATCCCCGCTCGAGGAGATGATATATTTATTTACATTTCCATTTCTTCGCTCTGGTGTCGAGGGGAAAGCGCGGCGTTGAACTCCGCCACTCAACACGCAATGCCTCCAGAAATTGGCGGAAAGTGGGGAACGGAGTGTTTTAACATGGTAGGCAGAGGGAACCTAGTCCCTCTGCCTACCCTGCTGTGTGCAGGATAGCTGAGCTGAAAAAAAAACATGTTTATGCATGTGCACTATATTTTGGAGTGGTTTCCAAAGTTATTGTTCTTTTATATGTAGGTCTGAGGACTGAGGCCACTCATGGCGGAGAGGCACAAGCGTGCGAACGCGAAAGGTTGTGGATTCAATTCCCACTCGAAGAAATAATATTTCAAATTCTCCCTCTACTAACAAGGTAAAGCGCGGTAATGCCTCCAGAATTCGGGGGAGAGTACGGAATGGAAGTGGCTTAATGACAACAGAATGTTTCAACATTACTTAATTTATTTGGTTCTTTTACTACTCATATCTAAACTGCATTTATTCCATATCATAAAATATATAAAGTACCAGTTTATCTATTAAAATCACTAAGAAATACGAATCCCGTTATTGGAGAAAGCTACAAGAGTGGAGCGGCGGAGGTCCGCGCAGTAGTAGGCCGGCGCGTGAGCAACGACGACTTACCAGTATTGGAACGGATATACCTACTAAATGGTTTTAAACTTTAGTTACCCAGGAAAATTGTAAGGTACGTAATTAAATATTATTTGATAACAGATAACTTAAATTTTCCAGTAAAACTTAAAAAAAACTTAATTACGTATTTTTATGTAAAACTTAATTAAATATTTTTATGTAATAATTAAGTATTTTTATAAACATTTTTAGAGTATTTTCTTGTTTTTGTAATTACAAACCTGTGTCGAGAATTATTAATCTTATTTTTTTTACTATATTAAAATTTTAAAATATTTATTTAAAAATGAAATAACTTTAAAATTATAATATTTTATAATTCTTAATTTTTTATATTGGGTGCGTAATACTTATAGCCAGTTATAATATAACTGTCTTCCAACTGTATTTAATATCGGAACACTCATCTTTACTGACAAGAAAGGAAAGTCTGCATTAGTAGTAAATATTTTATTATTTATCAATGTAATAGAGCCCAAAACATTATATTTTTTTTTTACTTTAATCTGTTTTTTTGTGATTTTATACACCCTAATCACAGAAATGGCTTAACCGATTTAAATGTGTTTTTGACTATTGTATTTTGGCAAATTTCCTTTAACATTTAGTGTTTGTTTTACTTCAGTCGGTTCATAATAAAAAATATTAGATTAGGAAATAAATAAATAATATAAATTATACTTGTGAGGTTCAAGTGGACGAAGCCGCGAGCTGGTCGCCAGTTGTTAAATATAATTATATATCAAAAACGTAATTAATTTGTCAGTGGCGGAACATAGACCATACAGTTTATTGTTCTGTATTTTTTGCTATTTTTTTATATCATTTTTTATCTGGATGATGTAATTAGTTATATAACTGACTTTATAAAATTTAAGGAGATAATTACTGGTTTTTGTTACATCCTGAATATATAATTACTTTTTTTTTTATTTTCATGAGTTAGATACGTATCTTACTTCATATATTTATCTATATATTTTAACGTGTTTAGCTGTGTAGTTATATTTGGATCTTATTTCTATCAGTTATTTTAACTATTATTCTTAAAACTTTTTCAAAACATATTATTGTTAACATATTATATTCATATTATTTATTTAAAGCTTTATGGAGTAGCTAAACTTATCACCATTTTTTTATTATACTTTCTAAACAATCAACAGTTGGAGAGTTTGTTGTTTATTTTGACTTTGCATCGATAAGTAGAGAAACCTACTGTCCGCTAAACCTATTCGGTGTTACTGTACTGATGTATGATTTATTATTTTAAACGTTTTATACAACTGTCAGTAATCGTAGGAAATACATAAGTATAGGATCGTTAAAAATCTGGTAATATTATAACTATTTTAATTATTTCGTATAATATTTGCATAATGAATTACCTTCAACAGTTTTATGCAATCATTTTATAAAGGAACTTTTTTATAAACAGACGTGAACGCCGTATGTTTTGAGTTTTTATTATATTTCACGTTAATTATGATGCATATTTTTCATTATGACAAATTCATGTACTTTTCGTTGATGATTATTTTGGTTAAACAGAAATTATCTTATCGCCGAATAGAATTTGAACTTGCCAAGCCACCCTATCCTTAGTTTATTGATATATATAGGGGCGAAAAACCCGACAAAAAATAAATGTTTCATTTACTCGATTTCGAATCGAACTCACAACCTGTCGCGTTTACACTCATGCGATTGTGCCTCTGCGCCACTTCTGGAATTAGGAACTATAAAATATATTTTTTTATAAATTTTCTAAAAGAAATCCAAAAGATATTCTACTTACTCAAGTTTTAGTCCTTATACAGTTTTCGTTGTAGAAGGGAATACAAATCAAGCTTATGCTATATAAGTAAATATCTAAAAGACAGGTATAGACCAGACTGACCTTCCCAAAGTAGGGCTATACAAATTCTTACCACCACTCACTGTTTTGTAATATCGATATCAAAAATTAATTGCTTTAATGATAAAATTAAACTTTATAAAACCATTTTGGAGTTATTAAGCAAAGATTTTATAAAGTGCTGTAAACGTTGTTGATAATTGTAACCAATGGATATTATTATTTTTTCTTACTAGCTTTTATTCTGTAGTCTGAGCTACATCAATCATCGGGTTTCAATTCTGTACAAAAAAAGTTTTGTATTGTAATATACATATACACGCTGTATAATTATAGGGTAGGCCCAGGGAACCTAGTGTTAACACACTCTATTCACCACTTTCCGCTGATTTCTGGAGGCATTGCGTGTTGAATGGCGGAACTCAACGCCGCGCTATTGCCTTTATGTCAGAGCGAAGAAATGAAATATTAAGAAATAATAATTCATTCTCTCTAATGAGAATAGAACTCGAACCGTTGCATTTCAGTCATACTCTTGTGCTCCTGGGCCACGACGGCCTCATTGACTTGACTTGACATGTTGTCTCGTTTCCCCTAGGTGTGGTAAAGTCCACAGTGCTTCGACATCGGGCTCTGTTCCGGTCAATTCGCTTCACCTCGGACCACGCAGTCATTAGGTGCAATATTGCAACATTGGTGTACCTAATACATAAAAGCAGAAGCAGAATCTCCGCACGTAATAGACACTTGTCTAGTATCTTCAAGTTACAGTGAATTACAAATAGTTATTTGCAAATCTAATAGGACAAACGAAATAAATAAAGAAACCTATTAATATATTATTTTATCGGGTAACAAATTAGGCTGTGGATATATTAAAAAAAAAAAATAAATTAGCTTCACGCTATATCCCGCACACAGCAGGGTAGGCAGAGGGAACCTAGTGTTAAGACACTCCGTTCCCCACTTTCTGCCGAATTCTGGAGTCATTGCGTGTTGAGTGGCAGAACTCAACGCCGCGCTTAGCCTTGACACCAGAGCGAAGAAATGGAAATATAAATTTAAGTAAATATTTCATTTCCTCGAGTGGGGATCGAACCCACAACCGTCGCGTTACAGTCACACCCTTGTGCCCCTGGGCCACGACGGCCTGGACGGTGGATATATTACTTAAATTTTAATACGTTTTTTTTCTCAAAATACGGTACTTAAAATTGACAGTGCATTTATGGTTGTCTGTATGTATATTAATAATTGCTGCAAACTTTATAGTGTATGAGATCTGATCAAAAAATATGGCGAATAATTTTACTATGAGCGAATAAGTTTAATTTAAATTTAAATTCATATTTTTCAAAATAGAAACTCTCATTCCATGATTGGAAGTATTTCAGGATGTCATTTATCGGAAAGGCCTTCTACTCTGTCTTATCTTTTCTTCCTCTTTTTTATCATTGTGGTGATTTAAGAGGATCCAAGGAAAATGCTAGCGGATTTTTCCAGTCAGTCAGCCTTTCTCTGAATATTGTTTCGCAAATATGTTATCTCTTCCCTTAGTAAGCTCTCGAAGTAGCTATTTGATCAAAACGTTTTTGCTACTTTTTGAGGTCCAAGTCCTTCTCGGTCTATGCAGGTACCTTAACACATAAATTTGGACTTCTGATTTGATTCTGTGTACATACTTTGCTATATGCGGGATAGAATGTGAATCTGACAAAAATATTAGTACTAAGGCGAATTTATAAAATAAGTCATGTTAATTTTATATCTTTGTAGTCTAAACCAAATTCTGTTGAAGCTAAATGGTTATATAAGTTTAAGGTTAAATAGTGTATAATGTACTTTACCAAATTTTTGTTATTATTATGTACTTTTAGTTCGTTTTAAGGGAACGATGGGACTGACATTTTTGTATTTTATTTACTTAAAAATTCCCTAAATAAAAACACATAAAAAATATATCAAAAAAATAATGTAATGAACCAGATTCTTGCAGACTGTGTCATCACATCTAGTTCCACTTCCTTGACAATAAAGGCTAAAACTTTCTAACTGTCCGTTCAATGATCGGTATGGTGTTGTTGTTGAGGCTAACATTATAAGAAAGTAAACTGAATACCATGAAACGATGACGATTGTTGATTTTATGCTAAAAATATAATGTAGGCATGAAATAAAAATAAAAATAAATAAATAAAAATAAAAAAGTGAAATAAATCAGCTTCACGCTGTATCCCGCACACAACAGGGTAGGCAGAGAGAACCTAATGTTAGACACTCCGTTCCCCACTTTCTGCCGAATTCTGGAGGCATTGCGTGTTGAGTGTCAGAACTCAATGCCGCGCTTTGCCTCGACACCAGAGCGATGAAATGGAAATATAAATGTAAGTAAATATTTTATCTCCTCGAGTGGAGATCGAACCCACAACCAGTCAGTTTTACAGTCACACTTTGTGCCCCTGCGCCACGACTGGCCTCTAAAAATAAAAATAATTATGTACATAATTTAGACGGTCGTAGCACAGGGGTACAAGCGTGCAACTGTAAATACAGCAGGTTGTGGGTTCGATTCCTACACAAGGAAATGATAGATATAACTCAACACGCTAAGTCCACAAAATTAGAATTAATTAGATATAGAGATTAACAGAAACGGAAGTATCTTAATAGGAACGGAGTCTCTTAGCGGTAGGATCCCAGGTTCCCTTTGCCTACCCTGCTATGCGTGAAGTACAGCGTGAAGCACGAAAGAGATAAACAAGTTTAAAAAACAACAAGCAATCAAATATAAACAGTCTTAGATAATTAAAACGCTCATTATTGTTCAACAGATACTACACACAATGTTGGAAAGCACGAAGCTTAACACGCCATCGCAGGTCTCCAGTATATTCGACATTGCCAAAGACACAGTTCTATTTTTATTTTTATCATGTTACTATATCTTAGAATCACTATTTTGGACCTTAGTGCCGAATATGATAAGGCCAATGAAGAGTCTTAAAGATGAAGTGATTTTGATAACTGGAGGTGCTGGTGGTGTAGGAAGGCAGTTGGCGATCAAGTTGGCGCGACTAGGAGCGAGAGTTGTTTTGTGGGATGTGAATAAAGAAGGTAAGTGAATTGGTTTATAGCTATCAGTTTATGACTTGTTGAGACGTGTCTAAGCTCAGGATTTTACGCGTAAGTAGGTATAGGTGTAGGGGCTGCCCCTGTGGTGTCTTGTGGGGTCGTAGGCTGCGGTGATTACATTTAGTACGTAAATTTTTAATTCAATTTAAGGTTTCAATAAATTATTTCGCAATCTCTACACACGACTATTATTTATATAGTTATGTATTTATTTATTATTTTAATATAATAATTTAAATAAATAAATAAATTAAATGTAAAAATTAAATAAATAAATTAAATGCCGCCCCCAGCTTCACGCTGTATCCCGCACACAGCAGGGTAGGCAGAGGGAACCTAGTGTTAAGACACTCCGTTCCCCACTATCTGCCGAGTTCTGGAGGCATAGCGTGTTGAGTTATAAAGATTTAAATAGGTAACAATAAAGTAAATGCTTAAAATATTATGATTATATGAATATTAAAGCATCATACTAAAATGAATACAGAGAATTTTTATTAATTTTGCCAATTGCATTGGCATCATGCTTTTGAAAGTTGTATCTGGATAGGCAAACATAATGTCAAAACACTCTTTTCTCCACACTCCATTCTGGGCACAGAAACATGTGTGAAAACACAACCCCTGTGAGATCAAACCTAAAACCACTATTATATATATAACCAACATTATTTAACACAACCACGATGGCGTCATGTTTTATCTCACATTTCTATTGCTATACTTTCAGGTCAATGTAAACTGCTTTATAAAATATCTGCACTGATTTCGCGTTCCACAAATACAAAAATATATTTATTTAATCTTTAAGAGAGAAAAAAAATTCGAAAAATTTTAATTTTACATTGCAATACGACATTTCAAAACTTTCAAGTTAATGACGCACTCTTGTAACCCATGCAACGTACCTAATAATAGGGTAATTTAAATGACGATGGCGGCTCGAGTTTTGCTACTTATTGACAGCGTCGATTACATTTGTGTTACTTTTGAAATATGTCATTTGTTTTACTTGTCTTTTCTATGTATTTTAGGTACACTTTGTGTTAGTTATAAAATAAACCATATTTTTGTACTTTAAATCATATTTTGCTATATTTTTTAAATTTTGCTTAAGTTAAGTAGGGGCACAAAGTGTAACTGTAAAATCGACTGGTTGTGGGTTCGATCCCCACTTGAGGAAATGAAATAATTATTTACATTTATACTTTCACTTTTTCGCTCTGGTGTCAAGGAAAAGCACGGGGTTGAGTTCCGCGACTCAACACGCAATGCCTCCAGAACTCGGCGGAAAGTGGGGAACGGAGTGTCTTAAAACTAGGTTCCCTCTGCCTACCCTGCTGTATGCGGGATACAGCGTGAAGCTGACTTAATATTCAGAGCTAGGATAGCTTAGTTACTATAGAAACTAAGATATATATACGTATATAGTTCTGAGAAGTACCCTTAGCACTTGATGTCAAAGGTTTTAGATTTAACCGAAGTATGTAACAACTGATAAAGTAGTTTTTTATTTTTATTTGCACTGTGCACGTTGCACTCAGCAGGATAGTGTTAAGATATATAAAGACCCTTCCGTTCCCCTCTTTCCGTAGAATGCGTTGCGTGTTGAATGGCGGAACTCAACGCCGCGTTTTCCCTTGTTACCAGAGTGAGGTAATGAAAATGGTAAAAACTTCATTTCCTCGAATGAGAATCGAATTCAACCTTTCGCGCTTACAGTCACACGCTTGTGCCACGACTGGCCAGTTACTTAACTACAGTAATATAATTATATATATGTATGTATATAAAATAAAATAATTCTTACATTTGTTTTCTATTATAGTTAACATTTATATAATAACATAGCATATTAATTTTTGTTTCCAGCTTTAGAAAAAGCATGTAACGCTCTGAAAGACGAAGGATACCAAGTGGCGAGTTACATTGTTGATTTAACAGATCGCAACTGTGTGTATAAAGCAGCAGAAAAAGTTAAAAAAGAGGTAAGCTATCTATTTAGGTCTTGATGTTTTTTTTTAGTTAAAATTAAAATATTTTTTATTTTTCTTAAGTATATATATATATATATATATTATATATATATTATATTATTGACCGACTAAAGATTCAGATTCGGCCAGTTTCGGCCAAAAATCGTAGTTTCGGCCAAAATTTCGGTTTAGGCCTATATACGCCCGAACCTTCGGCCAAACCAAAACTAAGTACTTGTTAGGCGTGACTCTGCTAATTATTGTGGTCCATGAGGTATAAAGTCAGTTTATTAATTCCAAATAATAAAAATAAAATTTAAATTAAAATTTATATTGTTATGTTTACCGTTACTAAGTGTTATTTCAAGCTAAGCATCGAAAAATCTTTTTAGAAGACGTATAAAAATTATAAATATTTGAACATCTAGGACAACGAGCTAGATATGATCGCGCGTCAATTGCAAACCGTCTAACTTCTTTCTATAAGGCATACGTTCTTATCAAGTTTTCTAATCCTACAACTTTCAAATTTTAATTATACGATTTCAAAAATAGATGGAACAAGCAAGAATTTTACTAAATTGAGGTTCACTATGTAATATCTTAAAATGAATAGTTGAAATATCACTTATTTGCTATTTTTAATATTATTAAATATCATTTATTTATTGAATGAAAGAGGGCAAAACGTTTTTAGAATATTTGGTCCACATTTTTTTACGTTAAGTTTTGAGAAATAATATTGTGGATCAGTCATTTTGCGGCATGGTAGCTTGAAGTCAATTTCGTAAAAGACTAATGTACTGTAATCATATAATATTATCAGATTTGCCAAATTGGCAATTGGCACTGATTTGACATAAAAACTTTTTACTATTTAATTGAAAAAAAAAACATAAAAGTACCATACATGTTGAAAAAATATTTTTATTTTATACTAGAGGGCGCGCGCGGCTTCACCCGCTTACTAGGAGTGAATTCTAAAAAAACTACGAAACACGTGTTCAATAAAATATTTTTAACAGTCTGAATTATTTTTTTTATAAAAATCGATGGCAATTTAAAGAGTTTTCCATATAAACTTTCAACCTCTTAGGGGGTGAGTTCTTAAAAACCATGAAACACGTGTTCAATGAAATATTTTTAAGAGTTTGAATTTCAAATTTTATAAAAATCGGTCAGATAAAAAAAAATCCATACAAACTTTCAACCCCTATTTCATCCCTTTAGGGTTAAAATTTTTCAAATTCCTTTGTTAGTGGATGTCCAGAATATGAAAATAAACATCTGCCCAAATTTCACATTTCTACCATCAGCGGTTACGGCTCTGCGTGCGTCTTACCTCAGTCAGTCAGCACAAGTCCTTTTATATATATAGATTATTCTTTTATAAGAATTATATGAAAACAAAAATGGTGTAAATAAAATATATTAAAAAAATTGAGCAATCAGGACAATCCTTCGTTAAAGTTCAATAGTTTCATAGTCATGGTCTGCCCAAACTATTCGGGAATCTATCCAGATGGATAAATTGTAAAAGTACATTTTAATTCTCGTATTAGCTTGAATAATTATATTAATGAAATATTTGAAATATTTTAGCAATTAACTCTGAATATTCTGATACTTTATTTTTTTCAAAAAACGTTTGACTACTAAAACAAAAGTTAGCTATGCTTTAGATTCAATTTGTTTCATATGATTTGCAAATACATTGTCTTTTTTAAGAGTACGGCTTCACAGACCATAGAAGACTGCTACCATAGAATGCGACCATGGAATGACTGCTTTTAATTTTTCTATACGCATAGCTGGAAACACCAGTCTTATCAAGTTTTAGTAGGCTCAGTCTCTGCAAATTGCCCTTTATTCAATTTACATTTTATTATTATTACTATCCCAAAAATAATGTTTCGAAAGAAGTTAAGAATGATCATATTACGTATATTCTTAAAGTGCAATGACTACTTGACATTTTTACAGTAAATTCCAAGTGAGTTTCGTAATATGTCCCTACGTAATTGATGGTTTAAAGCGTCTGCGCTCCTTTTACGAGGGCAGCATATAGGGTAAAATATCTTAAACCGATACCCAAAAAATGAATTATTTTGTTTGAAAAAATTACTTTTTCATTTTTGGAATAAACCTTGTTAGGCATCACTCTGCCAATTAATATGGTCCATGAGTTATAAAGTCAGTTTATTAATTCGAAATTATAAAAATAAAATTATTTATAACAAATGCATGTAAGTTTTGTGTTGGAAGTTGAGTATTTACGTCTCAAAAATACTTTAAATTTGATTTGTTTGTAGTAACAAAAACCAACTTTTTTATAGGATAAGCTCTATTCTATAGATTCAGAGAAGGGATAGGGATAAGAGCGTGGTTAATTCTTGCTATTTTGAACAAAAGTTTTTACAGATATTAATTTGAGAGCCCATTTATTTGACATGTATAAAAATTACGTAGCTAGATTCGAATCCGGGTCAATTGCAAGTCTAAATTTTTTCTATAAGGCATACGTTCTTATCTAATTTTCTAATTCTACAACATTCAAATTTTAATTATACAATTTCAAAAATAGATGGAACAGGCAAGAATTTTACTAAATTGAGGTTCACTATGTAATATCTTAAAATGAATAGTTGAAATATCACTTATTTGGTATTTTAAATAATATCATATATCATTTATTTATTGAATGAAAGAGGACAAAAGTTTCTACGTAAACTTTAGAGAAATAACATTGTGAAACAGTCATTTTGCGGTATGGTAGCTTGAAGACTAATGTACGGAATCCTAGAAAATTATCCGATTTGCCAAATTGGCAATTGGCATTGGTTAATAACAAAAAAAATTACTATTTCATTGAAAAAAAATTACATAAAACTACTACATACATTGAAACTTTTGACATACTTGTTTACAACAGCGCCAGTCTTATCAGGTAGGCTCAGCCTCTCCAAATCGCCCTTTACGTCCACTTTGACAGTATCGCAAAGATTCTACACAAGGTATGCAGACGATGTTGGGCACCCAATTTATTCTTTTATGCCATTTTTATGCCAAGGTATGCTTGGTAGGTTTTTATTTGAAATTGAATGATCTGTTTTGTTTACTTTTGTAAGCATTTGTCACATAATATATAACCTAAAGTGTTGGGGATGTTACCATAACTGAACATTTACAACAAATTTTAAGACAAAAAGCATATAGCACATATGTTATATGCATAACTTGTGTACGTTTTCAAAAATCGTTAAAAACTGCCATAGATTTTTTTGCCCCGCGGAGTTTCCGCGTTTTTAAACTTTGAAACATTAAAATATACCTACATATGTACATCAAACATGACTAAAATTTGTCTTTTGTCGAAAAACTTATCATAAAATACAAAAATACTAAAAAATCCTGCAAAACAATTTTTCTTTACCGTTTTATTGCCCAAACATGATATTTAATAAATATAATTTTGTATGGCTTATATCACAAAAATGGGAAAACCACCGACCATGCAATATATTGGTAAAAATAATAATGACTTTCTAGATTAAAAAGTTTCGGTTTCGGCCGAACCTGAGAGCAAAGCCGAAGGTTCGGTTTCGGTTTCGGCTGAAAAACTTGTTTCGGTCGGAGACTAGTAGTTGAAACTATGATTTCATTTAAAGTGGTGATGACAAAAACACTCTATATTTTTTAAGGAAGTTTTTAATTTAATTCCTTTTTTGTAGGTAGGAAAAGTGGATATTTTAATAAATAACGCCGGTATTGTCTTTGGAGAAACTTTACTGGAACTTAGTGACACGGCCATCGAAACAACATATAAAGTCAATATTCTTTCACATTACTGGGTAATGTTTTTTTCTTTATTTAGCTCAAAAGTGAATCTCCCTCTTATACAGAAGGGTAGGTATAAAGACTCCGTTCCTCACTTTCAGTAGAATTTTCGAAATATTGCGTAAAGTGGTGAAACCCTGCGCCACGTTTTGCTTTGCCTGAGCGAGGAAATGAAAATATGTATTAAATAAATTATTACCCCGAGTTGGAATCGAACCCAGAACCTGTTTTTAATATATTGGTAATAGTTATCGAAATGAAGAATCTTATGACAATATGTGAATTTAGGTTATTTCTATCGAAGTACAATATCAGTATCATACTATAAAAAAAATTAAAAATATTTCTCTTTCTTATTAAATGGACAAGAATTGGTAAAATTAAAATTACAAATTCTAAAATGTTTGTTTTGAATTGTTTTAGACAGTAAAAGCCTTCCTTCCGGATATGATCAGCGCCGGTAAAGGTCACATAGTGACGATGGGCTCCGTGACGGGTCTCCTTGGTACATACCTTTGCACAGACTACAGCGCTACCAAGTTTGCTACGGTTGGCTTCCATGAAAGTCTCTATACTGAACTACGGGTATGGTTTACATTTTTTATTCGAGTTAAATGTAATTTATTATAATTTTATAATTCTACAATACATTTATAAAATAATTACTTGTTTAACCGTCCAAGCACTTATAGATTTGTTAATTTTATCTTTCCTTAATGCAGAATAACACTTAAAAATGTTAAAAATATTTATAAAATAATTATTATTTCGCAATTCTACGTAAATACGCACATAGATGGGCGGTTAATTCCCATATTCTGTTGCATTCATGATCCCAATCTGACATTTGTGTATTGTGCTTAATTATCTGGTTTCAGACGGATTTTTTTTTCATCTTTACGCACAAAGTAGACAGAATAAATTTTGTGCTAAGACAATAAGCTCTCCGCTTTTTGACCTAATTCAATGGTGTGTTCGGTGGTGGAAATTAGCGCCACGCTTTGTTATACCATAGCCATAACTACAACTATACATATATCTATATACTGAATGAATTAAAATTTTGTCCGAAATTAAAATAATAAAATCTAAATATATTCACTGTGTCATATAAAAAAAGGAAATATTATTACAAAAATTATAAATAGTAAATTTTCACTTTTCAGGCACACGGCCACAGCGGAATTCACGCAACTCTCGTGTGCCCGTCCTACATCAACACGGGCATGTTCGACGGCGTCACGCCGCGTCTCACGGCGATGCTGGAGCCGGACTACGTGGCGGAAACTATGATAGATTCTATAAGAAAGAATGAAGTCAATTGTGTGATACCTGGATCTGTTAGATATCTGTTACCCCTTAAATGGTAAGTAATATAATAATAAACGGTAGGTAAATATAAAAAAATATATTATAAGAAGTTAAGAACATATGGCGTAGTTGGTAAGTCCGACTGTTTGCGATAGAATTGAAAATTTAAATGTAGCGGCATTTGAACCCGCGTCTCTTCTGTCCAAGTCAAAGAGGGTCCAAATTCCGCTACGTTAAAATTTTTATACGTTTTCTTAATAAGTATTTTTCTTTCTTAAGTGTGGAATAACACAATATTTAAAAAAATATCTCTTAGTAATCCTTTTATCTCGCCAAAAAGAGAAAAAACTCTTTTGAAGGATAATATTTAATTTTTTATCTCGCTACACCTCCGCTTACATTTTTTTTTAGCTGAAGCTAAAAGAAAATATAAGCGCTGTATCCCACACACAGAAGTATAGACAGAGGGAAACTACTGTTAAAACACTCCGTACCCCGTGCCGCACTTTACGGCACTAGAGCAAAGAAATTAAATTTAAATATTTTTATACGGCAATATAATATATAAAAAATGAAAATAATATATTTAAATTTTTATGCTATGTGAAATATAAAAATCACAGAAATTTTTATTATAAAAAAATACATATTTAATCATTTTTTTTATATTTCAGCTTACTCCCAGCAAAAATGTGTTGGGATCTAATGTATCGTGTAATGAAAGGACCACAAACTATGATGGAATTAAAGAAAAAACCAAATAGGGCAGCATAAACTTTTAATAAAGATCGTGCAAAGTGGAGTAGATTGAGCAGGAAGGCAGACCCTGGCAAAAACCGGGATTAATGCCAGGAAGAAGAAATTTTTAATAATTATATATAGATATAAATATTTATTTATTAAGCATAGAAGGAAATTGTTTGGAAGACTGAAAGATGGTCATTTGCCTATGTTGATAGTTGTACTTTTATACTAAGAATAGAGAATAAAAGAATATATATGTAATTTTAAACATAATATATGATTATGAATCTTTATATTTGTATATTTTTTTCAAATTATAGTATCAACTCTATACAAGAAAATTCCATATTTTATATATTAAAAAATCGAAATAAAGTAGAAATAATTAACAAAAACAATTATTTCAGTAATAAGTTATTTATTATCATTAAAATAATATCACAATATAAGTTAAAGTAAATCGTAGAAATAATCTAGGCCTTGTCCTAGCTCCCATATGGCAACACCTATTCCATATTCTTTTGCTAATTCCAATCGTTTTTGAATAGAGAATAATGTGGGGAAAAATATTTTCTTTGTGCCCTGTGATGTTCTGAAAATTAAATGTTATTATAATAATATATTTTTTAGCTTAGGGAACCTAGTGTTAAAACACTACGTTCCCCACTGTCCGTCGAAATTTTAAAACATTGCATTGGCGTTGAGTTCCGCCACTCAATAGTAGCGGAACTCAATGCCGCGCTCTGTCTTGTTACCAGAGCGAGGAAATGAAATATTAAATAATTAAATCCCTCCAAGTGGAAATCGAACCCACAAATGTCGCGTTTGCAACCACACGATAACCCGATATTTTAACAAAGGCGGAGTGGAACAGAATTCAGTTTTCCTTGTTTTTTAGGGAGAGAGTACCAGAAAAGCAGGTAACATTAATTTTGAAACTCCGCTTCCTACAGACCACCCCAATTTTGACACATTACATATGAAACAAACTCAATGCAAAAAGAAATAATATATCCATTTCTTCGAGTTGAACTCACAACTACATTCAGAGAGTGTCCCACTGTGCCACAACCTCCATTACCCTATTAAGATCATCATTTAATAAATTTTATATGTCAAGCCGAAAAAAGCTATCACTTTAAAATATTTTAATAAACATTAAGATATCTTACCTAATCTCAACATAATTTTCAGCAGTATTATTGTTGTATGTAAGAACTTGATTTGCTTTTGCATTTTTTAATAACTCAATATACTCCATACCAACAATCGGCCCTCCACCGTTCGCTGTGTAAGAATTACCATAGAAGTTCATGCCTAGTAATATTTTGGCTCTCTTTGATGGGTTTTCCTCACTATCTATTAATTTTTCAACACATAATCTAACCCAATATAATGGCGCGTTTGGACCTAAAACAAAATTTTGTAATTATAATTAATTTAAAACATTAACATAATGGGCAAAGTCAACATGACAGTTTTATTTAAAAAAAACACTTTTTTTAACTAAAAAAAAATACTACTAAATTTTGTTCCAAGTCTATTACCCTAACTTGTATAAAATATTAAAAAAAATATGATAATACTATGAGCTTAATATTATATATGAGCTTAATATTTAGATAATATGAGCTTACCAGGTTTTTGTGGATTTGAAAAATCATAAGTCATTACAGACACTGCATCTACATAGGGATATATCTCATTGAATGCCTGAATGAAAAACTCATCACTTGGGTATCCCCTAAAAGGAGGATAGACTAGAATTAGGCTGAGATCATCTTCAGTCATTTCCAAACCTAAAAGTTTACAACATTCCAGTTAAATAAAAAAAATTATAGCTTTACTCTTTGTCCTGCATACAACAGGTAAGATGGACATTGTATTAAGTGTCATAATTCAATACTGCCTGTTGTCTCTCCAGAACTTGGAAATATAAAAAAATCTAGAAAAAACCAGAAGGTGTAATATTATTGATTGTTTGGATTACTAGGCTATATACTAAAAAATGTTATTTCTTGTTTTCTTTTTATAACTGTAGCTTATATTATTTAAAAAAACTCACTATTAAAAAATCTTGATTAAAGAATGTTGTTAAAAGAAGTATAGATAAAATTACATACAACAATACACAAATTCTACTCTTTTAAAAAAATATCTTGCGTGGGTCATTCTATCAACAGTGCCAGCTTAGTGAGTAACTTGTGTTAAGACAATGGAAAATAGTTTAAATTATTGTTTTTATAATATAATTCTTCTTAACTCACCAAACTGTTGAACAAACTTGACAGATTTATCAATATATTTTCCAATTTGTGATAAAATTTCCAAAACAATGCCATTAAATTTCCATAACTTGCATGCTTTTTTAACTTCTGCTATTAATGCCTTTTGTTCAGTCATTGATGATGGCTCCATAAAGAAAGCTTTTAAATCTGATGGCTGCCAGTTTTCAAATAGGAGCCTTGGCACAACTGAAATATAGAAACATTGTTTATTCATCTATGATGTGTATTTGTTCCTATGTGACATAAAGATCTAAATGGTTAACTACTTATTAAAAACTTTACGGTGAAGAGCAATGCCTGGGATCTGCAACCCAAGTATAGGTAAAGGGGGCCCGTTAAAATGACAATCAAAACATTTCATACTTCACAATTTTGCCCAAATGAGACATTAGACATTGATGGTCAAGCTCAATGTGGCACTCTGTCTTAGCGGAAGTGCATAATGAAAGTAATTCATTCCCCACAGTAAAAATCAAACTCAAAATTTTTATATTTACAGTCAGATATTATCCTACTAAGTCACAATGGCTTAAAAAAGAAATGTATAACAATAAAAATATGGTTGTTATATTTATATAAAACTTACTTCTTAAATTATTTTCAGTTCCTTTTTGTTTAACTGATTTCATCCATCCATTGTCCACATCATGTAATCCTGAAATAATGTAAATATTAGGGCTTTGCCGCTTTACCTGCAGCCATACTGGAGATATATAATTAAATTTTGGAGCCCATGTTTTAGCTACATCATAGCCTCTGTTATTCCACTGAAAAAAATGTATACATTTAAAATAACAATAAAAGTAGGCTTTTAATTCAAAGCAATAAATATTTATTACAAATATCAGTCAAAGGATCAATATTCTATGCTTACTGGAGTAACATAACCCAGTACTGTGTTCTTAAAATTTCTGAGAGATGTATCCTGGTGATAAGTAGCATGGTATTTAAGAATATCTTTTACATATGGTGTCTCTACAACCAACTTTCGATCGAGAACATTGTTTTTTCGAGATCCCTCTTGAGGTTTCACCCCCTTTTGTGACTTTTTATCAACCGGTGGTGACAAAGTCCCGAGACATATGCTTGACATGAATAAAATCTGTATTATTACAGTGACACACTTCATCTTAGATTTTTTAATTATTATAAAATGTTATTTATTGTCACTTAATGTCATCGAATTTACGAAAATAAAAATTATTTAAGAGCCGGCTGAAGATTCAGCAGTAGACAGATACAATCAAACATCAATACGACAGCGACAACCGACAAGAGATGTTGACATTAACTAAAGTTAACGTAAACGTTCAGAAATCTAGAACAATTAAAGTCAAAGTCGAAATCAACCCACACTAGGAGTCGCCATTTAACATTTAACGAAAATAGTAAACTCGTCTTAATATAGATATAATATAAACAAAAACAATTATCAGTTTAAATTGCTAATTTATATCTTTTGTTATAACCTTATAGATTTTAATTCTATATAAATAACTTTTAGCTATAAATAAAAAATATTTCTTTACAAAATTACAATTTTTTTTATAAATAAGTACATTCTGGTTAAAAGAAAATTCTTGAACTATATAAAATTACATAAAAAAGAAAAAAATATTGAAGAAATCCGAATTATTTGTGTAATTAATATCAAATATGTAACACTTATGAGAAACTTTTTTAAATTTTTTAGTTTCACGCAGTATGTCAAATTTAAAAGGGTTGTTAGAGGGAATTTAATGTTAAGACACTCCGTTTGCCATTTTACACCGTATTTATAATTTATGAGAAACATTTGGCTCTTAATAAATAAATATTTAAAACACGCCAATAAAAGCTTTCATTATTTATTATTTTATTCATTACGGACACTTAATTTGTACCTTTCGTTAGATAATGCATTTATTTGAATACAGAACAAGTTATTATCTTATTTTCTTATTTGAGGCAAGTCGTGGCGCCTATAAATGCGACTGATTGTGGATTCGATCCGCATTCGCGGAATTTAAATATTTATTAAAGTTTATATTTTTTTCATCACTCTGGGGTCGAGGCAAAGCACGGCGTTGACTTCCGCCTCTCCGTACGCAATGCCTCCAGAATTCGGCGGAAAATGAGGAACGGTGTGTCTTAACACTACGTTCCCTCTGTCTACCAACAGGGTAGTGCACAGGGTAGTAAATAATAATAAGTATACAGCGTAAAGCTGATTTTCTTTTTTTTTACATTTTAAGTTTATAAGACAAAGCTATTTATAGATCAATTTCAAATGGATATAAGTGCCCGTTTGGCTCGTTGGATTGTAATGGATAAAAACAAAATAAATTAACAGCGACTCAAAGTACTTTACACATTATTTTAAAACTTGAATTTATGATCAGATATTCTTACAATGCCATTCGTATATTACCACCTCATGTTATAAAAAATACCAAAAAAAAAAACGGAATACACAATAATTAATTACCACAATAAAATGATTTTAATACATGCAATAAAATTATTTTTTTGAAAAATAATAGAATCTATTATTAAATTGCTTGAGTAATGCATTAATAAGGCAAAAGATCAAATGATCTTTTAGTAACTGACCTAAAGGTTAAGAATTCGAAGGCTTAGGTAGGACCCTACCAAGTGAGCTTTCACAACTTCAAGGACGTTGCATTAGGGAAGGTATATACCACATATTATACTTATATAACAGTATAGGAGTAAAAAGATATAATTGAGTTATTTGAATTCATCATCGGACATAGAAAATGTGTCTACTTTTTATTAATTTTTTTTTAATTTAGGTATTTGTAAATAAATTAGGCAAAAGATATCAACGCGTTCAAAGCTACAATTATAATACTGACCAATCTGATTCAAAATATTTAAACAAATAAGAAATAATCGCGTACTCTTTCTTCTGGTCTGTCATCACTGAAGAAAGTTATTTGATAAGACGGACGTCGACCAGTCAGTGTTTAAACGGAGTCTGAGCCCGCAACATGGCTCCCCTTTATAATATATGTTTCATAGTTACATTAACACTAGTAATGATAGGTAATAATTTAATTTTTTTTTTTATTATACCGTTATTTTTGTTTCTAGCGCGTAAGATGTGCTGTGTAAATGTGATTATTTTATTTCAGGAACACATGGCAAAATTGTACATAAAAGAAGTTTACAGGATATAAAGTGTCAGGAGAGTGGAAGATTTTACAGGTTTGCCATATTATCAAATATTTTTTTTTATTTATTTTATTGCGTAGAAAGTGAAAGTCTTGATGGGAATGAAGTGTATAAACTAGGTTCCCAGGTTCTCTTTGACTACCCTGCTAAGTGCGAAATACAGAGTGAAGCTGGAAAAATTCTACTTAAAAGTAAATGCAAATGAAAAACATTAAAAAAATCCTGTAATTAAAAATAAACCTCATGTATATTTTGTTAAAATTTTACGAGAAACGATATTTTTAACAGTTTGCGGTGAAAATAAATTGAACAATAGGAACCACCATAAAATTGTTTGTTATTATAGTTGAACTGTCCTATTATCTAACAAGAATTTTCTACCATACAATTTAAGTAATTGAAGATAAATTTGAACAAAAAAGTTCTCATGTGCCCTACATTATATTTTTGTAAAGTATTTTTTTATGATTTTTAGTACATATCTATAATAAATCACCTTGCCATAATTTACTAAACCATCAATACACAAACTTAATTTAACTTAACTGCGCTCAAAGCTCTGGACACATACTATACTAACACACGTAACAGCTTATCCAGTTTGAAACTTCTTTTACTTTTCAATTAGGAAAGTTGGTTAACGGGCTAGCGTAACGAACTTACTTCTAAAGTATCGCAAGTGACAATTCTTACCTAACACCATGTCAAATAAAAAGCGTGTGAGATGATTTCTAAATGTCATCGTGAAAAAGTAACTTAAAACTGAGAGTTGTGACCTCAGTGCCTCTACTTATTTGTTAAGTTTAAATCATTACTCAGTTAGTTGACTTAACTTCAATATTGATTAGAATCATAAAAATACGTAATGGTCGTATTTAAACTTTCGCCTAATAAGTGTAATATGAATTCTTTAATAGATACTTTTTTTATCAGCCTCACGCTATACCCCGCACACAGCAGGGTAGGACGGAACTTATTATTAAGACACTCCGTTCCCCACTTTCCGCCGAGTTCTGGAGGTACTGCGTGTTGAGTGGCGAGACTTAACGCCGCGCTTTGCTTCGACATTAGAATGAAGAAATGGATCGAATGGGGATAGAACCCACAACCAGTCGCTTTTGCAGTCACACTTTATGCCTCTGCGACACGACTGGCTTCTGTAATAGATACTTAATAGTAACATTTATGTGGCGCCTACATGGAGGTTCTCTAATCATCTCGCATATTTAAAAAGTTTGATAGGTATTACGTCATTATAAATTAACCAAAACGATGTTGGTTTATTGTCAAAACGTACATAGGTTAGGTATGACCTGCTTCTATGTAGACTGTCAGTAATATATCGAACTGAAAAATATGCATTTGCAGTACACTATATTATCGCTATGTGTCTAGCTATACTTATATTATGATTTTTTAAAACTTTTCTGGCTTGTAATTATTTGTATTATATAATGAAGTTTAGCAAACTTGAAACAAATAAATATTAAGTGAATCTTATTGTATAATTATTTAATAACTATATAGTATAGTTATAATTAATTTAATAATTCAGAATTAGAAGTCTATCTATAAAATATATTACCTAAATTTATTAATAGCTTATTCTAACTAAAATAGTAGGTGACTACGTAATTTCGTTTTTTTTTATTGATTGATTTTTATTTTTAATTAAAATTAAAAATAAATAAGTCATACTGACTGATGAAGTAAATTATCTGAAGTGAACCTTCAAAATCTGACAAATTAAGACAATAAAATAACCGGTTCGCATTGTAGACGAATTGTTAACAAATTTCGTTTGTAAATTAAGTTTATTTAAGAGTTGTTGAAATATTATGATGATAATTGCATCAAAATAATATAAAACTTTCGTATAGATTATAAAAATAAAATGCGAATAAGCGCGCCACGGTGGAGAAACGGAAGTGTAGGTACTTAAGAAACGGAGTGTCTTAACACTAGATTTCCAGGTTCCCTCAGCCATCTTTGCTCTGTACAAGTCACAGCGTGAAGCCAACAAACAAACAAAAGATATCAAACATAAAACGCGAATAAATGAAATAGATACGACGATAGGCATACAAACAAACTGCTATAAAAAGTTCCGCAAAACTAATTTACTCACGCAAGCGGTTATACACGATATTACAAGGAGGGCGTCATAATTTCCCATTCGTAGCTACAGGACATTGACCCAGGCACTTTCGCCAACCTTGACTGTTGGCCAGCTACCGTGTCACATTACCACTTCCTGACGCGTCTCGAGAAATCCACTTTCGCTGATATTAAACCAACTCGATGCGCCGAAAATAATTCTTGTAGATTTTCTCATCCGAATGTCAATTTCATTTCTAATTCTATATATTTTTGCATAATCTGTGGGTACTGTTAAAGATAATTTACTTCGTTTTAAGTTCTACTTCCGTTTAAATAGAGACGCTGCGTGCTGCGCTTTGCGTAACATGATTAAACAACTATAAACACTATATAACATATAATAAACGCATCAACGCATTTAATAACATTATTATTATTAGCTTCACGCTGTATCCCGCACACAGCAGCTTAAGCAGAGGGAACCTAGTGTTAAGACACTCCGTATTTAATAACATAATAGAACAAAAAAATATATTAAAAAAAAAAAATCGGTTTGACTGTGCGTTTGTTAACTATAATCAGAGAAACGACTTAGCCGATTTGTAGTATTCATTATTGTATTTTGGCAAGTTTCCTTTTTAGTGTTTTATTTTTCACATTTACTTAGTGTTTATTTTATTTCAATTGTTTTCTATATGGAATAGTTACATCATTTTAAAGAATGTTCTTCGACAAAATTGCTATAAATAACTGTTTTTTTTTAATTCATGGAAACTTTACTTTTCAATATATATATATATAAGTATAAATATTGTTTTAAAATGATATTATTATTAGAAAACGAAAGTAATATACATAAGTAAATTAATAATTATGTAAATCGAGCGGGCGAAACCGCGAGGGGGTCGCTATTTATAAAATAATATAAAATAAAAGTATTATGGCTACTATCCATTATCTACGTTTATTTATCTTTGTAATGGATAGCTTAAATAAGTATTATTATTGTGGTAATGTTTCTCCGTGACGCTATAATAGATGCAACCTGAATATTAAACATGGATATGGTTGCTCTTGCTGTATATTTACATTCTATTTGTTACCACATTATTTACCCAACAGTAGGTAATAGTAAATTAGTTTCTATATACTAATCTCCATAATTTATGTAAAATAAAGAAATCTTTAAACAAAATGTTTGAAACTTTCCCGGGATACATTCCTATTTTTTAACGATTTTAAAGTGTAATTTAGCGGGATTTTACTTGGAAAGGTTCCAAAGGGAGCAAGTTCAAAACCCGCTACGTTACAATTTTGATACGTTTTCTAAATAAGTATAGATACCTACTCCTATTTGTTAAAAAAAAAACAAAATGGAAAGTAATATACGTACTCAATGTTCTTAATCATAATAATTATATAACGATCTATTAGCGCAAGAACACTTGGAACTGTAATCTTAAAAAAATTAAATTGCATTTATCTTCTTAATTTCATCTTCTAAATTGATATTTCAAATAGGAACCCAGATCGAAGTAGTGATGTAATATGGACAAGCGACGAGTGTTCCCGCTACTACTTATGCTTAGAGGGTGACGTGTTCGAATTCCAGTGCTCGAAAGGATTACTATTTGATGTTAGTCGACAACTCTGTGACATGCCACAAAATGTTCATAACTGTGACTTGACTTCAGGTACGTTTTATTACGTATTTTATTTATTTCACTATTTAAGGTGTATTTACCTATGCTTTAAGAATAAAGCAGAAAAATTAAGAACTCAACGCGATCAACAGAAGAAATCTTAATAGGAGACTACCAACATCACTAAGTTTGCTATTACACCAAAAAGTATCACCTTACGTAACAGCATAATAAAATTCATTAAAAAAAATATTTTAAGCTCATACTAAAGGTTTAACATTCTATTACAGAAATAGTGATACCTCAACCCCTATTAGACATGGCAGGATGTGCAAACGACACGCATTTAGGATGTTCTGACGATACATGTATTCCTGCCCAATATTTCTGTGATGGATCCGCAGATTGTGCTGATTCTTCAGACGAGGTTCGTAAAATTGAGAAAACATTACCATAAACACTTATCTGAGATACCAGATGATTCTAATTAGGAACAATCGTCGTCAATCAATGCTAACAAAATAATAAGAATAGTACAATCTGTGCAATAAACTTTTCAGGTTTGCGTGGAAAATTCGATTACGCAATACATGCTACTAGTATTCCATACAATATAAGATTAATATAAATCTACTCAAAAAATACATTATAGATTAAAATGCTGAAAACTTAATAATAAGCTCAACTTATACTATCTATAGTAACAAAGATCCTATTTTTTTTTTATTATTATATAGGGGTACATATAAGTATATTGAGGCCAGTCGTGGCGCAGGGGCACAAAGTGTGACTGTAAATCAACTCGTTGTGGTTCGATCCCCACTCGAGGAGATGAAATATTTACTTAAATTTATATTTCCATTTCTTCGCTCTGGTGTCGACGTTAAGCGCGGCGTTGAGTTCTGCCACTCAACACGCAATGCCTCCAGAATTCAGCAGAAAGTGGGGGAACAAAGTGTCTTAACACTAGGTTCCCTCTGCCTACCCTGTTGTGTGCGGGATACAGCGTGAAGCTGATTTATATATATAATTAATAATTAATAGATACGAAACATCCACATAGATGTACTATATAGATAAATCGATATTTTCCGGGGTTCTAATGACTTGCATCATCACACTAACCCACATATTCACAAATTAAATCGAATCACGCGAACCAATATGAAATGGACGCGTGAACTATTAAATTAGAATGTAATGAACTATCACAGGAACAGGAACTAAATTTTATCATATTCATCGACTTTCAAATACGAAAGAATCGATTATTTATATTTTGTCTGTTATGGTTATGTACTGTAGAAAATATTTACGTCACTTTTCCTTATAACTTATAGGTATATGCGTGTCTTAAAAAATACTGTTTTTGTTTAAATATTTTTTCGAAAACTTAGGAATAAAATTTGAATCTGTAAAATCGTAATAAATAATGTCCAGTTCAATGACTTCGTCGCATTTGTTAGCCTATATCTATACCAAATTTAGATAAAGCATCCAAAGAAACAACGACATATCTATTTCATCTTAAGGCCAGTCGTGATGCAGGGACACAAATTGTGAATGCGTTTACAGTCACAATTAGTTTACAGACTTGTTGTGGGTTCGATTCCCAAACGAGAAATGAAATATTTATTTAAATTTATATTCTCATTTCTTCGCGCGGTGTTGAGTTCTGCCGCTCAACACGCAATGCCATGAGAATTCAGCGAAAATTGGGGAATGTACCCTACGTTACACTAGGTTCCATCTGCCTACAATGTGAGTGTGAGAGATACAGCGTGAACCTGGTTTAAATACGTCAACACTTTAGGCGAACGTTTAAATATTTATATAGATTTTAGTATGACTCTTATAAACTAATTCTTTTTACACTTCATCATTTTATTCCATGACAATTAAAAATCGAGAAGTATTTTAAAAATAATACGTCGCTTATAATAACTTTTATAATAATCCCAAACCACGCGGTGGATACCGTAGAATCGTAGGTAATTCTTGACTTTATACTTTCACTGGCTTCGGAATTTTCATATTTCCTAAGCAATTTAACTTGTTAGTTATAGCAATTTAATGCACACCGCTTTTTACTATCTCTTTGACTGTCAATAAATATAAATAAGAAATGGGAAAATTAAGAAAAAAAAATGTATTAAATAGATGCATAGTTAATTATAACCTTACTAATATCATTATTTAATTGCGCAAAGTTAAAATTTGTTTTAGACTTAAAAAATCAGGGGCACAAGAGTGTGACTGTAAACGCGGCCCAGACCCGAACATTTCATTTCTTCGCTCTGGTGTCGAGTCAAAGTGCGGCGTTGTGTTTCGCCACTCAACACGCAATGCCTCAGAATTCGTCTAAAAGTGGGGAGCGGAGAGTGTTACCACTAGGCTCCCTCTGTCTATCCTGCTAAATGCGGGATACAATGTGAAGCTGAAAAAAAATATAAATATGTCATAATAAATATTTGACTCTATCGTGCCGCGTAGTGGTACAAACACTACGAACGCGGTGAATGCAGCTTCGATTCTCACCCCATGAACGCTGCACATCGCCACCTTACACTTACTTACGCAATATCGAATTGAAATTAGGTGGAAAGTGTAGAATGAAATTTCTTAGCACTATGTTTTTTCTTCATACCTTGCTATATAAGGCTAAAAAAGTTAATTTTCATCATGAAAAATATATAAATACAACATAATAATAAGTAGATTGTATTTATGTAATAACTAATAACAAAACTTTAATTAATCAGGGCTGGTGTGACGAGAGCTACGATCCTAATGCTGCTTATCCGTGCGATCCTGGACTGTGTCTTTTGCCAGAATGTTTTTGCAGTAAAAATGGAACTGACACTCCAAATAACTTAGTCGCAAGTCAGGTAATGAAATAAATATCGTTGTGTTTAGGTTAAAATAATAGATCTAGTTATTTTTTTTTAATATTTCGTAATACAAAAATCCATTCCATATTTTGAATCTAAAAATATATAGATAGATAACGTCATATATAAAAACGTTTTTCTTATAAATTTTAATATCATTTCAGACTCCACAAATGATAACCATCACGTTTGATGGCGCCGTAAATCATGAAAACTGGGACATTTTTACGAAGCATCTCTTCACAGAAAGAATAAACCCAAATGGCTGCCCCATAAAAGCAACATTTTTTGTATCACATCCGTACACTAATTATAGACATGTGCAAAAACTGTGGAACGATGGACATGAGATCGCAGTGAGTTCCATAACGTAAGTATAATTAAGTATAATTCAACTCGTCATACTAAGTTGCGGGGCACTTTGTGAAAATTTTAAGTATTTTATCGCGTCTTGTGGACACACAAAGGAAATCGTTAAACATATGCTTATATGCTAAGTAACAACTTTCGCCTACAACTAGGCATTACGTGTATAGAAAGAAAAATTCGCATTATTTGATGTAACATTAAAGCCGAAAAATTGTTTTTAAAAAAAATATTATATATATTTTAAAAATAATGATATGTATAATAATCTTGAGTTCTATTACGGGCAAAACTTTAGTGGTTTCGTCTTCAGTAAAAAATGCATTAATATAGTACTTTTAAATAGACCAAAAGTAAAAAACAGAATAACCTTTTATTGTATTTTGTTTGCCAATTTTAAAAAAATGCGGAAAATGTATGGCATGAGTGCAAATTTATCTATTAATTTGATGAAATTAAAAAACTCATAAACTTTATAAATTATATATTACAGTAATCGTGGTCCAGCAGAATGGTGGTCAAAGAATGCTACAATTGAAGACTGGTTTGATGAAATGGTTGGACAAGCAAACATCATGAATAGATTTGGAAAGGTTTGGATGGAGGATTTCAGGTAACAATAACTAATTTCTTAATCTACTTAGATATATGTGATCAATATATGATCATATACAAGCTGTAAAAAATCATTTCTAATTTTCAATGTAAAAATTTATCAAGCTGAAAAGACAGTGTTTCTTTTCAGAGGTTTGCGTGTGCCCTATCTGTCAGTCGGTTGGAACAGACAGTTCTTAATGATGCAAGAGTTCGGGTTCGTTTACGACGCTACTGTGGTGGCACCTGTAGCTGATCCACCGTATTGGCCGTATACTTTAGATTACAAAATGCCCCATCCTTGTAAAGGTGACAGTTTTTTTTGTCGCATTTTTTTAAAAGCAAAGCATTTAGTATCTCTAGTATTTATATTGTCATCTATAAGGCTGAAAATACGATCTAAATATCTGAATTGGATGTATTAACCTATACTTATATGGGGCCGTTCAAGTATTACGTAAGCAGTTTTTTTTGCAATTATTGACCCCCCCCCCCCACTATGTAATCAAAAATAAGCAATCCTCTTACAAATATTTCATTGAAAACGTCAAAAATAAGCAAACCCAAGACCCCCCGCCCCCCTACAGTGCTTACGTAATACTTGAACGGCCCCTATTATACATAATAAAGTTCTTTTTTTTTAATTCCAGGAAATAATCAATTGTGCCCCACACGAAGCTATGCAGGTTTATGGGAAATGGTTATAAATCCACTTGTTGATGGAAAACACACATGTGCCACACTAGATTACTGTCCATCTAATATAACCGGAGAAGTTGTATACGACATACTATTAAACAATTTCAAAAGGCATTATTTAAAAAATAGAGCACCCTTTGGAATACATCTTAACTCAACTTGGTTAAAGAATAACGAATACTTATCAGCACTAAAGGTAAATTAAAGTACAAACTAAAGAAACGAGTTACATAACAATATTATTGGCATTCATACATTTGCCATATAAATTGCATAACTGTATAAGCTTGTCATATCATGAGTGTATTGATTGAGAAACTTTCACCTCATTATGGCATGTAACTGTCGATACTAGTATAGTTCTTTCAATAAACTTGCTATCCAAACTTGTAATCAAATATATAGTACTTATAACAATTGTAGCGTTCAGTGCACAAATCGATTAAAGCTATTTTTTTTTTGATAAATGTTAAATTTAAGTTAATAAAACATATATAATGTATATTGGAAATATCTTTCCCAAGCAATAATAAAAAGGTATTTTTTTTGTCACTGAATGTTAAATAATTTATTTCAGAGACATTTTGATTATTTTTATTTTGTATAGTGTATAGTGATGCAATTAATTATTATTAATGCTCAATTGAGTAATAAGACTAAGCGGTACAAGCGTGCGAATGCAAACGCGACAGATTGTGGTGATGAGTTCCGCTACTTAACAAGTTAATAGGCGATACGTTCATAATTCGGCGAAAAATAGGGAATGGAAATGTCTTAACATTAGGTTATCAGGTTTCCTCTGTCTACCCTGCTCTGTGCGGAATACAACATCAAGCTAAAAAAAAAAAATTAATACCACCACTTTGTACTTTCAGAAATTTGTTGATGAATTACTAAAGCTCCCAGATGTCTACTTTGTGACATATCGACAAGTTATAGATTGGATCAAGAGACCCACACCAGTGCTGCAACTAAAGAAGTTCCAACCCTGGCAATGTCGAAATCGCCAATTTGATGACTCGGAAATTGCTTGCGCCAAACCAAGAACATGCAAATTACCATCTAAAGTGCTAGAACATGATAAATATATGATCACTTGTATGGAATGTCCAAAAACATACCCCTGGATTAGAAATGAATTTGGAGTTGAATAAAAAAAAAATCTAGGTCATTAAAATCAATTTGTCAAAGTTACCAACTAATTTTAAGGCCTGTAAATTTTATTACACGTGGTGTGTTTTGTATGGTATATTAATGTCTTAATTTATTCTTTGTTGATAAGTTCATAGTATTAACAATCTTTACCTGGGCTAACTGTGATGTCACTTACTGTTTTGTTGTAATCAAAACTTGTTTTTTAGTTATGACCTATATATAAATATATGATGTAATTAGTACGTATTGTTTTGTATGTCATTTAATTAATTTTTAAGTTTCAAAATTACCACTTCCTACATTACACATACAGCAGCATACATACAGCTATATTGAAAGTATTTTTAATGTTATTACAAAAAAAAGACTAAATAATAATTTTAAACCATGGTGACAGATTTTGAGAAAGTGTTCTATAATGTTGACAAAAATATTATAATTACAACATAAATCATACTTCTACATAACATAAATATTTAATATAATATTAAAAAATACATTTCAAATTTTAAGTTCAAAAATCGCACCACGACCACGACGCGACGAAGTGTCATGGCGTCGCTTGTGACGTCAAAACTGAGTTATCTGTCAATTAATGTGACTTAAAAAGCTCTGATTGGCGTTCAACAAGTACAAAATATGTCAAGCCCATATAATAGCATATTATGGACTTGGCTTATTTTGTCCTTAGCTTCATGCTGTATTGCTAGCCTTAGCTACACTTAGGTAGCCAGAGAAAACAGAGCCTCAAATCCTAAACTCTGCATACCTCTTTTGCCTCATCCACTATCATCAACCTAAACAAGATGTGTCTTAATTGTGATGAAAAAATAAAACTACAAAGTTTTATTTTTTCTTAATAATTATTATAGGATTAATAAACTAAATAAACACTTGATAATATAAATGCATGTTTTGTAATCTATTAACAAGGTTTAATTAATGAAATACATAATTTTAATAATTTTTACTAGATATCATCATGACTTGACAGTTTCTTGGGAAAATTTAAGTGATTGAATTAAAATTGATACTGGTATTTAATTAATTGGTAAAATTGGTACTCTGTGTCACACAGTCGGATAAATAAAACAAAGAACCTTAACTCTTAATGTTTACTTATATGTAAAGATTATAATCAATAATTATGTTAAAGCAAATTATCAGTATCAATCTTGGGTAATAAATGGATTATTAATTGCTTCCATCCCATCCATTGGGCAAATTAAAACTACAGAAGTTCCTCTACAAACAACAAGTCCTAAGGCTCTTGTGTCATCCAAAAGTTTGTAAGGGTCATCTGGGTCTGGAATGAAATATGATAATTAAAAAATATATCTTTCACCTCCAAATTATTTAATATAATGTATGCTTTGTTTACCTCTTAAAAACTCTGTTGTATTGTCTAATACGAGATTTAATAGCGGATCATAGCCTTTTAATATTCCAGCTGCTTCCCTTCCCCCAGCAAATTTGACACGAATACTTTTCTCAAGGTATTTGCTTAAATCTAATATAGATTCTTTTCTGCGTTTCTCTTTGTTGTCACCGGCACCTTGTGCTGGCTAAAAAATTTAAAAAGCATAAATAGAAAATAGTAAACAAACTTAAAACGTAAAAAAGTTTATTATTTATCCACAAACCTTATTCTTATCATTTTCCTTTGAAGACATCTTAGTAAAACTTCTATTAAATATAAATTATGAAGTTATACAAATTAGAAAACTAAACATATATTTAGCTGATAAAATTTTAGGTTATTAGTAAACTAGCTCATACAAGTAATTGACATTGACAATGACAAATGACAATTCGTATTCATAATATTATGGTGCCTTGGAAATATCGACGGAAGATACAAGAAGCACCTTCTTAAGTGAAGATTCAATTAAAAAAGTGTTCTATAGGGAACATTTTAAAATATTATATTTTGAATTTCGACCCAAGTAGCGCAAATATCAAGAAATAAAGATTCACATTATTTTCTTTCGAATAGTCTTATAATCTAACTGCGTGTGATGCGTTCTGTAAAATTGATTCTTTACTATAACAATTAGCAACGCGTATCATTGTATCAATTTTCATGGACACTTTTTTAAATATGGAGGCAGTCATCCTTATCTCTATCCTCATTGTTTCCGATTTTGTGACCAGGCCAGTAATACTTCACGCTTCCTATAATTGTTCAGGTCATATCACACGACACACCTTTCCCGATATTAGCGTCATTTTGGTAGAATTTGATTTACTAACTTTTGCAGCTTATCTTTTTTTTTTAAATACTCATCCAAGGACCTTATCCGAGGCCTTATGACCCTAATATGCTTTCTTTTTTCTTTCTACAGTGTCTTCCCTTTCATCATCCCACTATTCGCCGTGGTTTTTGCTGAATCCTCGTTTGTATTTACAACATACTTCTGTCTGTTAGAAAAATCGTTACTTAAAATCGCTTGGAATGTCGTTGTCAGTAACAATACATTTTTAGCGAATTCCATATTTTAACATAAATAGGATATGCCACTAAAATAAACATATATTATAATATCCATGCTTATATTTTACAGCAAAATTTCGAGTTTTGAAAAAGACGTATTGTTTTGGTAAAAATAACAATTAAAAATAATAATTTAAGGAGAACTGCCTATATATCGTAGCTTTTTATACGCCAGCGATATTGTGGTAGATGCTATAAACTATATTTTTAATGTACTAGAACCTTTTTCATGTTCCTTTCTACTCTCAAATTCAAAGTTAAAATGCTCTCTATAACTCGTTTCGATTCCGTGCATTATCGTGAAATATCTAAGCCTTAATTCAGAAGTCGGTGATATTTATTTATATAAACATAATTAAGTAATTTACAAAAACTAATTAAAATTTTTAAATAAAATATATTTATTTCAAATCAAATTTATTACTGTTCAGTTGTTAATTTCGCTTCAAGATACACATCCATCCATCTTACATGATATCCGTGCAATGAAACGAATGTCACTGTCACAAGTTACTTGTCAGCTGCTTCGTATATTTATATACGTCATACGGCTCATAACAAATCAAATGGAATTTAGTTTTCGTTTGTATATTGATCTTTTTCAATAGTTTTTCAATTTAGGTGGTGTATTTAAACTCACCCCTATAGTGTGTAATTCTTTATTATATACTTTCACTATTCTCACCGTGTTTGTAACGACATCAAATGGCAATTACAATATTAAGTGGTCAGATCAACTAAACATCTTTAAATAAGATATCAATGCGCTCATCAGTGAGCTATATATTGTCTCACGCGCCAGGAGAGTCTGTGATGTCGCACCCAGACTACGCGCAGCACGCCCAGCACCATGCATGTTTATTGGTATTGGTAAAGGGAATTGGGGGCGTTCTAAAGAATTTTAATAAACTCTGGGAACGTATACAACGAATCAACAATATTAAAGTTACTGGTATGTCAATCTCATTGGAACGTCAATGTATAGTATTATAGTTGACCCTCTTTTAATAACATACTGCATTAGAAACCTTAATAACAAGATCAATTGTTATTAGGCATTCAAATAATTGAAGGGAAAAATAATTCTTTATTTATTGAGAAACCAATAATGAAAGAAACTTCTTAGCATTTCAAAATTATCAATGTTCTGCAAAAGGATGCCATAGGATGCTAAGAAATTTCTTCACATTATTTCATACTGCTTTTTATCCTATTGGTTGTAATGATAAGATGAATAATGGGGTTTCCGTTACCTACTTATATAATCATATTTATAAAATTTTGGATTAAAAATAGACATATAGAAGAAATCTTATAGTGTTGACAATCACACTAAATCGTCTCACTATTTCAACAGCAGCTAGTTTGTTACAATTACAATTTAAGGGGACAACATCTACCTTTTGATTCCTAATTTTCTATATATGGCTTGTAGCAAATTACATTTGGTGAAGATTGTTTAGTTCTTAACAGAAGTTATATACATATTATTAAGTGCTTATATTGGCCTACTTTTCTATTGAATGGATTCCTTTAGTTATAAACAATTATTATTACTATACATTGTTTATTGATAAAATAGAAGTTGAAGTGAAGATTGGAATATAAAGGAAAATGAAAATAAAATTGAAGTAAATATTTCATTTCTTTGAGTGGGGATTGAACCCACAACCAATCATGTTTACAGTCACACTTTGTGCCAAAATATTAAAATTAATATAAAAATTGTAAAAAAATTAATTGATGAAAAAATGGCTGTAATTTGATATTAAACATTTTCTTTTTTCTGTAAACCTCACTTGGCCATTTAATATTAAATATGTAATATATTTTTTAAAATCCATTGTAATTTTTTTTTCTCCCCTATAATGAGATGTTTTGTCCTTGTTCTTGTCACAAAAAGTACTTCAGTAATTACTTTCCTCCCATCTTCATCATAGTCAAAACTCAATTTAGTGTCTCTGGTCTTGTGATGTCATCATTGTTATTTACCAGGTCTCTTGTCAGTTGGTGTGTGTGCTTTTGGAGCCTTTCCTTATATTTAATGGCATATCTATTCAATCTCTTCCTTAATAGTTGGTACATTCAAGTAATCATTTATTTCCACATTTCTAGTGAACTATGGTTCATTTAATATTGCTATTAGGACATTTTGAAATCTTTGTAGGATTTCAAGATTTGAGTTACTGGCAGATCCCCATAGCTGTATTTCATAAGACCAGATAGGCATTATGGTGCATTTATAAACAAATACTTTATTGGAAACTAGTGTTTACTGTCGGCCAATTAACCAGTATAAAAAATTGAATGCATTTTACCTTTTAGATCTTATATGATTAATCCATGTTAGTCTTTGATCTAAATGAAGCCTAAGGTACCTCAAATACCCATCTTTAGGTATTTGGTCATTATATATATTATATAGTGTGTGTGTAGTTTTTTTTAGGGCTTATTAAAAAATATATTTATAAATATGAATATATGTTATATTCAAATATTTTTATCCTACAAGTTTCACAGCATTCTTTAAAAACATTTAATATAAAAAAAATAATAACTTCAATTTCTTAAGATTCTACTGGCCAAGTAAGAGATATTTGGGTGAGGTATGTTCGAGATTATCCTGTAGAAAACAATGACTGGGGCGACTTCCAAACACACAGGTAAAATTTAAGTATAGTACACTGGTAAATTATTGATATTTTGGGGCTGTTGTTATAAAGTGGGAGAATAGCTGAATTCAAGCACTACAGTTATGGCTTTAAATCCGAGTCTAGGAAATAAAACATTTTCATTACCCCAGCTAATCAGATAGACCATGGCATTTAGTTACGGCACCCAATATGCAAATGTCTTAGTATAAAAGAAAGTGTCTTAACATTAGGTTCCCTTTGCTTACCACTTATACTAAGCAAAGAGTAAGTTAAATAAATATCAATAAACAATATCTTTGTTGGGAATGTTAATCATTATGATATATTTTATTCCAGGAGACTATTAGGACTTATAACTCTAAGCAAGTTTACCAATCAAGTAGAACTAAATGAAGTTTGTAGAGTTCATGAATCATTAAAAGTAAAATATTCAAATACATTATATGACTCCCGAGCCTTTATGTTTGGCCCTGGTAGTAATTTAAAGAAACCAGAACAAGAACCTGAAACTTATAGTGTCTATGAAGATGAAAAACCAAAAGAAAGAACCAGTTTAACTGATAGGTAAGAATGTATGTGCAGTTTTAACATAAATGACAAACAAATCAGCCAAGTGCGAGTTCGACTAGCCAAAAAGTTCCATACGAATTTCTTGATTGTAACTCAACAGGAAGTGCAAACTTACAGGAATGATAAAAGAAAATTTTCATGATATGTATTCAAATTTCTCAATTTTTACTATAGGTTTTTATGATACAGTGAATTTTATACATTATGCAGCAGAAGCTAAGAATAATCGCTCGTATCTTTTGATTAGGTTTGCTTAGAAATTTAATTATTCTGTTTTTTAAGGGACTGTAGGGCTGAAAATATTAATTATTATTAGGTTAGATAACAAACTGATTTGGCTTCGCCCGCTTGTACTGCACAATTATATATATTCTCATCAGAACTACTTTCTTCATCTATTAACATTTTAAAAACCAAATCCATACATTGATAGCTAAAGTTTTAGCCAGTTCAATATTTCACTTATATTGTAGCAATATTATATTAACATAACCTTTTTTTTTTGAACCGACATATAGTTAAACCGTTTGGTTTACACAGCCAAAAAATTACTTAAATAAATCTCCCCAATATTTTTTTCTTCTTATATGTCTTCGTTGTACAGACATAGATCCATTACGATTTTATGAAACGTAATAGATTAGTCATTCATTTAATATTTCGCAAAAAATATTAAAATATAATTTTACTAAAAATTATAATATTTACTGATTTTGAAATGGTAAAATATTTATTATCCAAGGAAAAATTAATAATACCAATCAAAATATTTGGGGTCATGTGATGATTCGATTCCCTCGATAAAATTTCCCCTTTCTTCTACAAAGACAAATCACGGGTTTTAGGAAATTACACAGGGCAGCGGGAATCTATATTAAATGTTTTAATACTTGATTCCCTCAGCCTGCCTTGGCATATGCGGGATACCGCACGAGCTGGAAAATAATATTTTTTTAATCACGTTCATGTTTTCAACAGAATATCTCTACCAAGTGACCAAGCAGATAGTCTATCATCATCTGAAAGCTTTCCCAGATCATCATCATCTAATGCCTCTTATCCAGTGCAAGAAGAAAACTTTACGACACCATCAAATTTCAAAACACATGCTTTATTTTATGGGGAAAATGATCCCGTACCAGATCTCGAACAGCATGTGGCTGATCTCATTAATTCCCTGTTTTGGGTCGTAGAATCTAGAAGACTGGAGAGATCTAGGGAAAAATTGGAAAAAGTATCTTTACTTTTAGCTCCATTTGAGAAAAGAGATTTTGTAGGTAAGCGTTTTATATATAAGTAATGGCAATAGTTGTAGTAAATAAGTGACGAATTATAACAGCAAATATAATATCTAGAATTATTTGATTTAATAATATTAATACATTAATTATACAACAAATAAAAAATATTATTTTTAATACTAAACTAAAAATTGCAACATTGATTGTTGTGTCTATAGGGCGATCTTTTATTGTACAATTTGTGTTGTTAATTAAATTATAATTTTTAAACCAAAAAGCACACAAGATGTCGTTGTAGTTGATACGAAGTTCGATATTGCTAACATTTTTCTTAGATGATATTCATCCGTCGTAGCGCAGGGGTGACTATAAAGCGACGGTTGTGGGTTCGATCCCCACTCGAATTTGGAATGGAATTAGGAATTAATTATTATTTATTAATGTTTTCATTTTTTCGCTCCAAGCACCAAGACAAAAGCCCGACTTTGAATTCCGCCACTCGATGTGCAATGACTCGAAAAATTCGGCAGAAAATGGGGAACGGAGTGTCTTAACAGTAGGTTCCCTCTGCCTACCCTGCTGTGTGCGGAATACACGGATAAAGCTGTTTTTTTTAATATTCGTCATGTTTTTAGGACTCGACATGGAATCGCGTAATAATAAAAAACGTTGTATGGGACGTGTAACTAAAAACTTGGCCGATTTAACTCTACAAGCGGGACTTGTAGCTGAAGCATTAAACTTGTACCATTCGTCAGCGGAAATCCTTAAATCCGTTAATGATTGGCTTTGGCTTGCTGCTGCTAAGGAAGGTAATAAATATTAATATGATTAGATTAAATATACTGTTAACTGGCGACACGCTCGCGGCTTCGCCCGCTTGAACAATACAATTATTTATTTACTTACTTATTTAGAAAACGTTTAAAAATTTTAACGTAGCGGGACTTGAACCCGCGCCCCTCAAAAACCGACCTGGTCGGTTTTTATACGTTTTTTAAATAAGTATTTTTCTTTCCTAAGTGTAGAATAACACTTTGAAAAATGTTTAAAAAAATATTTATTTACTTATCAGAATTACTTTTGTATTTTAAAAACATTGTTATTTTAAAGAATTTTAATATATGGAAATATAAAATTTTAGCCAATTTAATAAAACAATTATTGCGTTGTAATTTTCTCAAGCATATTCTGTTTATATTTATACACCTCTTTTATTATTGAACCAATGTAAAAAAAAAGTAAATGTTAAGGGAAAATTGCCAAAATACAATAGTGCATTTAAAACAGTTAAGCTGTTTTTTAGATTCTCGTTCTTTTTCGCGTTTGAGAAAACCTCATGCAATGGACTGTATACTTGTCAATGATTTAATAAGATTGTTCATTTCTGCTCCCACTTCAATCACGTGAATATTTTTAGACAGAAAGCTATACGCTATTTGGTATTCATTACCTTATTGGTGTATATGAAAAATGAAATAAAATAATTTATAAATTCAATAATTTAAGTGATGACATTTTTTTATGTGATTTTTTTAGGCCACTGTACAACATCAGCCATTCTTCAATATCCTAATCTACGAAGCTCCACGCCGCTACAACGCAACGCGAGCCTCCAAGAGAGTTCACCAAACAAATCCAAGCCACTATCCCTTTACCAACCAAGCACAGATCCTTTCAAAAAGTTCAAATTACACTCGTCTCCGTTAAGATCTTCCAAGACTTCCAGTCCAGTGAACCCTCCCAGTGAACTAACGCCTTCGTCGTCTGAAAGCGTAGAGACTTCTTCCAGGCAATCTGAAACTGATAACGCGGATTCCGTATCAATAGCATCGTCCAGTGATATAGACTATCAAAGTCAGAAGTCTTATCTAAGTCCCGATCTTCCATCTATTCCAAGACAGCCTCCGTCACAAATAAACAACCAATACCTTCTAAATGGTGAAGAAATCGCCGAAAAGTACCGAAAAGCGATAATACATTACAGTAAATACCAAAATGCTGGTATAATTGAAACTGAGGCGTGTTTCAAGGCGGCTAGAATTGCGGTCGAACAGAATAATAGCTTGCACGCATCGAGTTTCCTGCAAAATGTTATATTTATTAATTTAACTCTTAGCGAACAAGAGAAGATTCAAAGATTTGATACATTGGCGGAATTGTATAAGGAAATTGGTAAGGAAGACCGTTTATTATACATATAATTGTTCTATTTTGTCTGTTAATGCGTCGGGTGTGGGTTCTTTTTCCACTCAGGGGGATGAATTACTTTTCCATTCTTCGCTCTGTTAACAAGACAAAGTGTAGCGTTTAGTTGCGCCACTCAACACGCAATGTCTCTAAAATTGATAGGCGCATGAGAAACGGATTGTCTCAAAATAAAGGCTTTCTCTGCCTAACCTGCTATATGCGTGATACCGCGTGAAACAAAAAACTTAACTAAGAACCAATAATATTTTCTACATTTTAGGTTTCCTACGTAAAGCAGCGTTCTGTCAACGTCTCGCTGCTACCAGGCAAGTGAGTGCGAACAATCCTAACCCAGACTGGCAGAGATGCTACTACCTGATGCTCCACAGCTTCCCTGGCCATAAACTAAGTCTCGATCCCAATTATGTGATACAGCATCAAGTTGGTGAGTTTTATTTAAAAAAAAAACTTAAAAATTATATTCAGACACAAAATCAAACACAAGATCAATGTTTAACTTTCGTGAGTTTGAAAATAATAATAATTATTTTTTTTTTTGCCTTAAAAACATATTATATAATAATATATATTATATAGCTTAAATTTAACAATATCGTTCTGCAGATCAATGATGTCCAAATATTATTAAAAAATCTATATGTTGCTCATACTTTTTTTCTCTTTGTTGAAAATACTAAAAGTACTAATATATTTACCAACATTCCTATGCCATCAGGTTGGCCAGCGCTCCAGATCCAGCTCCTCCAGGAGTTGGTGGTGGCTTCTCGGCGTATGGGGCATCCCGCGCTCGCCACTCGACACATGACCTTCCTACTACAGACCATGTGGCCACACCTCACCAGACAAGAGCATAGGGATATGGCTATACAATTACAGGTGGTTACGCGCTCCAATAGTACCGTCGTTCAATACGAAACACCTTAATTATCTTGTCTTAAACTTCTTCGCACATAAATTGTAAAAATTATAAAATTTACAAGCATATTTATAAATAAAAATTAAACGTAAATTGATTTGAACTCACGTCCTCTATGCAGAGGATGCTTACAATTTTTAATAAATTGTAAAAAGCATAAATTATAGCAATATATGGCAGATTCCTTGGACGGTTCCTTATAGGCACAGTTCCAAATTCCGACATACGTATTTTTTTATATTTGCTAAAATTATATTAAAAAATACATGAACAATTAATTGACCTCCATGGTGGCACTCATTTAAAAAAGAGAACATTAGAACATTTCCTTGCAAAACTTCATACATACTAAATTTCCAGGCACTCTCTGCCCAATGCGAAGGTGGTCCAGTACCGCTAGTACTGGAAACAGGTGAGGTAATACCACCCGCTAATCTGACACACGTACCAAGTTGTTCCCATTTTACAACTCGCCCTTTACCACCGGCACGAACACCACATTTGATCAAGTCAAAATCGAACTCGGGACCTTTCATATTTACGCCTATACATTTTGGTAGCTTGGAAAGGAAGAGTAAAAAGGACGAAGGCAAAATGGGTGAGAACTAAATTATTGTTCTTTTGCGTTTTGGTGTAAATAAATTAACAGTAGTATATTGAAAAAAAAAATACTATAAATTAGTACGTAGGCCTTTGTGGCGCAGGGAAGAAGAAGGCAGAAGCGTGTGACTGTGCGAATTAGTTTCCTACTCAGGAGAATGAAGTATTATTTATTAATAATTTCATTTCTTAGCTCTGGTACTAAGGCAGTGTTGTGTTGAGTACCGCCACTCCACTCGCAAGGCCTGGAAAATTCGGCGGAATGTGGGTAACAGAGTGTCTTAACACTAGGTTGTCTTCATCCTGCTATATGCGGGATACAGCGTGATTTTGAAAAAATAAAAGATTCTAACTTTTCAAAACATTTTTTACAACAAAATACAATATTACTAACAATTTATTATTTGCACAAAATTTTACAAACTATTTACATTTACAGAATACCTATGGGTAGAGGACGACATATGCGAAGTTCAGATGAAACTAACAAATCCTTTACCATTCGAGTTAAAAGTATCAAACATGAGGCTTTTAACATCAGGAGTGGTGTTCGAATCCATTCCGGAAACAATAATACTTCCACCAGATTCACCCACAACAGTAAATTTACATGGTACGCCAAAGGAAGTTGGGGAACTGCAGATATTAGGATACTCCACTCATACTTTAGGAGTTAAATCGAATTGTAGACTTAAAAATATGCCAACGCCTAATAAATTTCCTGCTTCATACAGTATTGAAGTGATACCCAGTTTACCGACTATTACAATTGAAACAACTTTATCTTTATCTGGCAACATAAACCTGTCGAATCCGGAAATTTCTGGAAACATAACTAATATTTCTTTATATAATGGAGAAAGTACTGAGTGCACTATAAAAATTACAAACACAAGCAATGTGCCAATTGAATACCTTGATTTGTCCATTCAGGTGATTTACAGTTTTTAATAAATATAATATATCGAATTATTATGTCAAATTGTAAGAATAGCACAAAAATAACTGACTGCGTTCTTATGGGCTTTGCTCCCAAAAAAGTGAAACCTGACTATTTCACCCTTTTGGATACAGAGCCCTAATATTACTCATTTATTTAATAATTCGTTGAATGGCAGAACTCAACGCCGCTCTTTGCCTCTTTGCCTAAATGTAAATAAATATTTCACTTCCTCGTGTGGTGATCGAACCCACAACCATTCGATTTTACAGTCACACTTCGTACCTCTGCGCCACGACTGGCCTCATTATAATATATATATTATTATAATATATAATTTAATAGTGGGATGTCAATATTATCTATTGTTTTAATTGACAAAGCTTTTTCAGTGCTAAATTAAGTAAATGCATATATTTTCTAATAACAATAATAATGTATAACACCATAAAATATAATACTTGTTATAATTTAACATAAAAATTACATATTTTCCAGTCAAACATGGACAGCCAGCTGCAAACAAAAGTGTTTCAATGGTCAAACGATAACATACAATCACAATTACCAATCAATCCAAATGAAATAGCAACAATTGTCATGAAACTGTATGGAGAGGCTGATTTCCTTGATTTGGGAGGAGTGGGGGAAAACCTATTTCCTAATAGTTTGACCTCTAATTACCCTTCAAGAGTTGGGTCTCCAGTACCGAATGCTCAAACGTCGTTGCCGACTCAGAGTTCGAATCCGCAGAATTCGTTAAGTAGTGGACTTGTTGTTAATCGCACTTCGGGGAGTTTTAGGTGGGTATTATGATTGTTTTTTTTTATTATTGATAAAGAAACTAGTAAAGCTCAGTCTTATTCGTGAATGTGAAAGATGATTTTTAACTCGGACTCAGATGTTAGGTATATAGAAAAAAATATATACAATATGTTACAAAATGTAAATGCTTTCTTTTCACTGTATTTTCTGAAATTGCATTACACTTATTTAAATAATATTTTTATTCAAGATCATCTAATTCACAAACCACGAGTTGGTCAGCACCAATATCCATAATGCCACCGTCGCGAGGACGTCAAATTGAAACACAGGTGACATTAGAGAATTATATAACCATTTAAAGCACTAATAAAGGTCAATAGCTATTACAACAGAATAATAGAGAAATAATTCATTTAAATAAAATTAATGTATTTCGCTGACATGGCTAATCGTAAAAAAAAATATTTTCTTCAGCCATCACACTATACTTGTAAACACGACAGGTTGTGGGTTCAATTCTCACTCTTACTTACTTATTTAACTTCACGCTGTATCCCTAGTGGGGTGGTCAGAGGGAACGGAGAATGAATTTCATTTCTTTTCTCTGGTGTCGAGGAAAAGCGTGGCGTTGAGTTCCACCACTGAACACGCATGTCTCCAGAATTCAGCTGAAAATATAGAACGGAGTGTCTCAGCTTTAGGTTCCCTCTGTATATGCTACTTTTTTGAGTCAATTTATACGCGTTACAAGTAAGAGAGAGAGATATTAATAAAAGTAGAACTACTTTATACTTTACTAAAAGATATCGGCCTGTCTAAAACTAATTATAATATATCAATATTTTTTTACCAGCTTTTCAAAAGATAATAAAAATATTTTTTACATTTTTTGACAGATTTTAATACGTTATTCGGGTGGAATAGGCAAAGAAATGCATTGCCGACAATCAACACTACAAATGAATCTGGAACTGCTACCAAGTGTTTCCATTACACATTGGGATGTTTTACCTGCTGAAATGTAAGATTTTTTTTAATTTTTTGGTTTACTTTCACACTGTATCCCTCATATAACAGGGTAGGAGATAATGTTAAGATGTTCCGTTCCTTTCCTATTTGTAACCCAGCTGAACTGCTCCTGAAGTTTTCCAAGTGGAATTCAAACTCAATTTTCAAACTCTTAACAGGCTCTATTGGAGGGACAAAGGAAAGCCTACGAGTGAATCTATTATATTTTTGTGGATGGATAAAAAAAATATTCTATACATCTTTATAAGTCTAAGTATGTACAGATATTTCCTTTTTACTCTCTGGTAACAAAATAAAGCGTCGAGTTCCGCTCTCTCAATACGCAACGTTTTGTAAACCGAGTGGAGAATGGGGTGTCTTAACACTAGGTTCCCTCTGCCTACCCCGATACATCTTGAATGCAAAATAAATAAACTAAATTGAAGAATAAAAAAACCTACAAACACTTCACATTATTCAAACATATTTCATTATTTTTTAACCTTTCAGTCCAAGTCAACTCTACCTTGTATTAGATATAACAAATCTAACAAATGAAGAAATGGATTTCCACTACACTCCGAGCAAACATATTCTAATAGAGGGCAAGGAGTCCTGCAGAGTGCCCGTTCCTTTAGACAGATGTCCGTTCAACAGTAATAAAACTGATGAAGGTGTTGTTTTAATAATATTTTATTTTGCTTGTTTGTTTGTCTTGATATGGTTTTTATTATTATAGTTTTTAATAAATTTTAAATAATTAATACTTTGACACCAGAACTATGTTGTATGACCAGTACTGGTATAAAACTATAAGATAATTAAGTATGATTTCTTTTTTTTATTAAAATATATTATAGCAAAGCATCCGAATCTCTTTTGTGTAAACAGAACTTACAACAATAGATATACATATACAAATACGATTACATCTTTTTTTACATTTTTAAAATGTTGTTCCACGCTTAGAAAAGAAAAATACTTTTTAGAAAACATAAAAATTTGAATGTACTAGCAACAAAAAATAATTGTAAAAAGCATATAAGAATTTCGACACCTTCAATTTTTTTATGTGTTCTTAAAAGTATTTTTCTTTCCCAAGTGTGGAAAAACATTTTAAAAATGTAAAAAATATTTAATAAATAGCATTCTCTCTCGCCAGGTGATACAGAGATGCTAGCAACAAACGGTTTCCAAGAGGTGTGGGATTGAAATCCCACTGCGTTCAGACTTAATATATATTCTAAAAAAAAAGATTACATCTTCTTTCTTTTTGTTTGTAGATGCAGGTGAACCAAAATCAATAAGTACAGGAAATTCAACAAACAGTTTGGAAGTAATGTGTTCAGAACATTTAACTAAAAATGTAGATCTTAAATGGCATTTAATGCAATCTAATATCACTGGTAAAGCGTCTGTGAAAGGAATCACATTGTCTCAGACTATGATGGATATTGTTAGAATGTCGCCATTAAACTGGGGTAAGTGTGAAATGGAATAAAATGGTTTGAGTATCTACACTTCTTTAGGCTTCACGCTGTATCCCGCAGGGTAGGCAGAGGGAACTTAGTGTTAAGATATTTTGTTCCTTATAAACCTCCCAATTTTCGAGATATTGCATGTTGTGTCGGCGGAACCTGCGTAAGAATCGAATATAATATATTTTTTTTGAACATTTTCAGAGGTTAGTGTTAACAAGCAACATATAAAGCCACAAGAAGAATACAACTGTACAGCGGGCGAGTGTCTCTCGCTAGGAGTGGCTGTTTGGAACCATTTGACGCGGCCATTGCATAAACTGTGTTTATCTGTGCAATTCTATCAGGATTATAACAATGGAGTTTTGAATTATAAGCTCGATAATAGGGTTGCAACTGCTGGGAATAATAAGTATGTTATTAACACTATTTTTTTTACGTTAGCTTTTCCCTAACATGAGGAACAAGTGTCACTATTCTAGTGGCCAGACACTCCGTTTCCTTTACTTTCTCAACAGTTTTAGAGCTGGCACTGCACAACAGAGGCTTTATTTATTCACCAGGTTTTTTCAACCTGTTTTCATTTTATGTGTTATATTTACATTAGTTAAGTGAAATTTTCATATAATATGTGTTTTTTATATTCATTTTTTTTTCTTTTAGAGTGGTTTTATCGACATTACTCGAATCAGCTAAGGCATACCACGAGTGTACAGTTGTATTTCTAACACCTGGTGAATATAAAATTGACATACAATGTTCTACGACAGAACCAATATTAGACGACATACCCATTTTGAAAGATACAAGCCAACCAGTACAATCTTGTGCAGGAGAAGTCAGTCATATTTGGCGTTTTATACCACCTGTTGCTATTAGTGTTTCTGATTAAATAGTATTTCCATTTTTTATAATCACACCGTCTCCCGCATATAGCAGGGTAGGCAGAGGGAACCTAGTGCTTAGACACTCCATTTCACACGCACCCAACGTTCACTTAACTCAACGCCGCTTTTTGTCTTCTTACCAGAGCGGGGAAATGTAAATAATTTGTTAACTTGAGTGGAAATCGAACTTACAACCGTCGTGTTTACAGTGATGATTGCGTTCCAACACGACCGCTTCTATCGGATAGTATTTCGTTGTGTAATTATTATATGTATTTATTTTCAAATTAAGTACAATAGGGTAAAGAACTTGTTAAACTATATAAACAATGTGTTTAAGTTAAGTACTAAAACTAAATATATGTTATATAATAAATATTTATTTAATTATTTATGGCCTTTTTATTTTAACAAAATATTAAAATAAGAGAAAAAATCTTCATTTGTGTAAGTACTTAAATACATAATACATATTTAACCTACCAAGATCCTAAAGATCATAAATTATTTTTTAACAAAAAAGACCGACTTCAAAAAACGAACTAAAAAGTAAAAAATCATTTTATATAAAGTAAAACGTGCTTATATTTTGTTACACAAAAATAATTAAAAAAAGACTTTGTAATTTTGAGGTCAAAAAAATAAACAGGCTTCTTTCGATGCATTAGCTTAAAATTATTACTTAAAATTTTAACTATTACAGATATTTATATTTTTTCAAAAAAAAAATTTTTCAATTTCAACCAGATCCCAAAGTCAGAACCTAACTAAATTCCTCTGATCCTTTAAAATAAAAAAAGAATTATCGGAATCGGTTGGTGTGATATTGAGTTATTCGGCTATTTGTCGCACACATACCTAACAAAGTTATTGAACCCAAATTTAACACTCATGTGATTTTCTCATAGATGCTATTGTTAGAAAAGGAACAAAAAAATTGGAAGCTTTGAAATAAAAAAAATAATCAAAATCGCTTCAAAAGTCAAAAGTTCTGAGTAGTCAAAAAAAGTGAAGTAGAAAAGAAAAAAAGTAAAGTACAAAAAAAAGTGAAAGTGAAATAGTCAAAAGTTCTGAGATAACAAACATAAAAAAAAATAATCGAATTGATAACTACCTTTTCTTACAGAAGGCTAAAGCTTTCTACAGTTAATAAACAAACTAAATATTTCCATATAATAAACAAACTAAATATTTCCATTTGAAAAAGATTACTGCTATTGTAAGAAAATTTGTTTATAGAGTTGTGTGTGTGCAAAGTGATCTTTTAAGGGTACCTTTTAAGTTAAAAATTAACCCTTAAAAGATCACTGTTGTTTTAAATCAAACGATTTAACAAAGAAAATCAAAGATCTCACTGTTGTTTTCTGTCTGTATTTTCTACATATATTTAAAAAAATATATGGCCTTTTATATTGCAAAAAAATGCATATTTAGGCACTATGAAGGGAAACAAAATTAATAGGGTACTTTCGGTTGACTTAGAATTATAAAATTTGTCAGGTAGCATCTATAGGCAGTACTAGTTCAGGAGAAAATCTGAAAACTATACATTTGTGATCAAAACTTGAAAAATAAAGGCCGACTCACGCTTGTTCGGTTTTTTTTTCTGGGTAGGTTCTTATTGCCCTTAGCTGCAATCTATTATGAATGTATATAAAATAAGGGGTGTTACGAAATTTCTTAACCGCAAACGAAACCAAAACAAAAGTTTTCGATATAAGATATTTGGAGTATAAATCAGGCTTGTTATTATCGCGCCGACACCCAAGCTCTTAGTACGAAGTAGCAATCCGTACAAATAACGTATTTCAGGTAATACTATTAATAATTTGAATAAGAATACGTCGTTTTCTTTTTCAACCAGTTATAAAATTATAATACTGAAATATTGTATTATAACAGAAAAAATAAGCGTGGCGTAGTACTTGTAAATAGTTCCAAATAAAAATATAGTACTAAAGTAATTTTAGAATTATTATTTATTCTAAGGATTCAACAATGTATGTATAGTATATTGTAATAATATCCATAACTATATAATACTATAAAATAAAGTCGCCCTCCGCCTCTGTCTGTGCCTTTCTAAGCCTTCTTCTAAACCACTCAACGGACTTTACGGGAGTGTTGTTCCTTTTTATAAGATCTACAAAAAAGTCTGCAACAGCTTATTCGTAATTAAAGATAACGTATAGTAAGCATATTTCTTTCTAAAATAATAATTTGAATGTATTTTTTTATTGTGAGGGACATTTGTCAATAATGATATTAATCCTTATCCTTTTAAACACTTTATTAATTTTCTACGCATATAGATAAAATTTGCTCTTTACACTATTTAGAAATTACAAATAGTTTTAAAGAAAAACGTATTTAATTGTTTGACACATCACTCCGGCTATGAACCGCTGTTTTGACTCATGTTTCATTTATCCTTTACTCTCAGCATATAAATACGTATATTAGTTGTCTTGGCTATTTGGTGTTGATCAAAATGTCCTTTACAGAAATCAACAGAAAATGACATTATCAAAAATTCCTTGCTATGAAATGGTTCGCCGCCCGCCACGCGTCCCTTGTGTCCCCCGCGCCCCGCGCCGTTGTACACTTTTAGTTTTAATACTTTTAAATATTTATTTTACGTTGATAATTACCTCAAATACCGTATACCTAAATATTTTTCTTAAAATACAAAAAAAAATTGCGAGCAAAACCCAGTCCGTTCGACTGCCGCAAGGCAAGATGTCCCCCGCGGGACTTCACGTCCCTCCCTTACGCTCACAACTCACAAGCAGCCACATAGTGATTGCATATTTTTCACAGTCAGAGAAGCCTCTTCCCTACTCACCCGGTGTCGCTGTAAAAGCCAGAAGGACATAATACAATCAAGCAAGTGAAAATCTTTAGTTTTCAATTTTTGTTTGTATGATGATAGAAAAAAGACGAATCGACATTATATGATTATAATATAGACCGAGATTTCAATATTCTCCAATATCCTTCTCAAGTCGCCACGTAGTTTGCGCAATTTCTGTATGATAGATAGTGATTTTTGTTGCAATATATAATCTATATTTTAATCCGGAATTTTTGCGGAATTTATGTGGGAAAAAATACGTTTGCAGTGTGCGCGCAGTTTCCCTAGACAAATGTGAAATAAATAAACATTTTCCTATTAAATATGACAACTCATGCAAGCAAAATCAAATCAATTTCCAAAAGACTTAAATTTATAATTATTTAGAGCACAACAGTATGGATAACCAAACTAAAAAAAAAAACAATTTTTAGGGTTCTGTACCTCAAAAGGAAAAAAACGGAATCCTTATAGGATCACTTTGTTGTCCGTCTGTCCGTTTTTAATTGTCATTATAAATGCAGGTTATAGGCTATAAACAGCTGCATCCACTCATGTTTCATTTATCCCTTACTCTCAGCATATAAATATGTATATTTGTTACTTTGACCATCTATATTAATAGATAAACACTGTCCTTTACTGTTTTTTTTTTTCATTTTAATAGAGTACTAAAAGAGTACTTTAGAAGCTGTAACACAGATTAAAAAAAACATTATTAAAAAATCTTTACAGAAAAACGTATTTCATTGTTTGACACATTACTCCGGCTATGAACCACGGTATGGCTCGACGCCTGCAACGCGTCGTTTGCTTATAGAAGTGCATCTGCCACGAACGCCTGGCTCCCTCGGGCGTGAAAGGAGGACCTGGTCAAGTTACCTAAGGCTTGGAAAAGTCCATGACGCCCTGAGGGTTACCGACCGATAAGCCTCATCACGCGGTGGCGAAGCTATTCGAGAAGTTATTTCTCCCACTTCTCCAGCATCATGAAGCAAGCAGTTTGGCGAGCGGGCACTCAACCACTCTGCAGGTGGCCAGAGCGGGTCACTACGCTGCAGCAGCGATTTACCGAAAGGGGAGTGCAATAGTTCCTCGACGTAGCAACCGCTTTCGACCGTGTGTGTTATCCGAGGCTACTTTATAAAGTGCTCAGAGTCGATACCATCACGTCGCGCATGTCCTTACCAACTACCTACCTAATAGGATATTTTACGTAAGAGTGGAGAATGTAGCAGCCACTCGATCGTTGCCGGAGTTACCCAGGGCAGCATTTTGCCATCTGCCCTCTACGCATTATACACCGATGACATCCCAACGCAGCCAGCCACGATGTTGGCGCTCTATGCCAACGATATTGCCCTACCAAATAACCAAGAAACTCTAGCGAGCCCTTGACCTGATGCCAAACTGGCTGACGGAGTAGAGGGTTGCCCTTAACGTCGCCAAGACACAGCCGATTACATCCTTCGCTGAGCCTGCAGGGCCAGCAGGTCCCCTGGAGCAACAGAGCGACTACCTGAAAGTTGTTATTGACGGAAGACTTTCGATGACAGGGCAAGTCAAGAAAGCCGCCAATGCAGCGAGGACACATTCTTCAAATCCCTCCTACCCTTAAGAACGAAGCTGTAGCTCTATAAGGCGTGGGTCTTATCTTACCTTCGCTAGTACCAATCAACGAGGAATCCTGCAGTGGGCTAGAACCTCACTCTCCGGCGAGTGACCCAGGCACTATACGTTAGGAACATCACGCTTCACCGCAACTTAAAAATAAAAAGGGTCCAACTCGGGTCCAATGCGTTATTACGCGCTGATCAACTGGCCACTCAGGTGGCATTTGGTCATCCTTCCAATTCCCACCAAAAACTCTTCTCCCTTTATCTGCTCTAGGGCAGGTACATAGTCCTAGGGCCAAAGGGGCCGCTAACGACGCACCCATATTGATGGGTGCCGCTTGAGGCCACTGCCAGAAGGCTACGCCCTCACGCCTTTCCCCAGCGCCAGAAGAAAGGAGCTGGACGAGAGAATGCTTCAATGCTAGCTCTATATTTAAGTAGAGTGCTTCTAAGCCTACTTTACTTAGACTATGGTAAAGAAGGTTTAGAAGCAGAATTGCACGTATTTTGGAGCTTTCTGAATAATTATAATGTATTACTTCAGCGCATTGTAATTGATTTCATCTTTCGTTTAAGTTTTTTTAGATAAAAGAATGTAGTCTGTTGTTTATGATTTTTACCATTTAAGTATTTTGTTCGAAGGAACGTAATTCAGTATATTAAATAAATAATTCTGTAGTTTAAGCGGGCGAAGCCGCAGTTCCTAAACATATTTATTTTGCAATATAAATTATACTAATTTATAAATTATTAAGTGCGACTCAATATAGTTTTAAAATTTAATTGTTCAATTAATTTAAATTACATGATAATATGGTATTTTTTTTAACCGTACTTCATGTATACTTTTTAGACGATCTATAGAGCTGAAGACGTTAAGCGGAAATATAATAATTATAATCTGATTTATTGATTGTTTATTTAATGGCTTTTAGGCGTGCCAGTAGAGCATAGTTTACTTCGCAAATGTCACGTAGAATGAAGAAGAAGAAGAAGGAAGAGAGGAAGGAGATTGATCATTTAAACATAGACAAATTATAATTTATAATCTGTACAAGTCTACGTCTAAGTTGGAGTGTCAACTGTCAAGAGAAGTTGAAATAAACGTTTGTTTTGTGTACAAGTACATATTACATATTCAGTATTCCATTTTTTGTTTACTACCGTAGTTTTATTTTAACTGCGTTTTATATTATATACATATTTTTCGATACTCGCAAATTATGTCTGCCACACATTGTGCTATATTAGGGTGTAAAATATCAATATACAATAACCCTATAGGGGTATCTTTTCATTCGTAAGTTTACCAAATATCAGATTCATTTGTATATAGCAGTTTGAATTTAAATTATATATATATATATATATATATATATATATATATATATATATATATATATATATATATATATATATATATATATATATTGGACTGTTCGGCAGATGTCCATCTTCTAATGAAATGAGGAACAGGTGGCTTCTCGCTTTGAGAAATAGATGTGCCCTACTTGACTGGTCCAGAAGTCGGATATGCTCCAAGCATTTTGAACATAAATATTTTAATTCTCAAAGAAAACTGAAAGATAATGCAATACCTACTCTATTTCCAATTAGTAGTAAAAGCCAAAAAGTAAGTATTTTTTTTTATTTGAACCTAGGACCCAAGCCCATTTGAGCAATATAAAAGTCTTATTCTAAATTATTCTGCTCTATATAGTTTTTATCAATTTCTGCTACCCAAAACTTATTGCTAAATGTAAATACTATTTGTTAAATATTTTAACATTTTTTTAAATCTTATTCTATATGAAGTAAGAATAATGTTATTTTGATAACATTTAAATGTAAAAACCACACCTTTTTGATACTGTCTAGCCAATTAAGTTATTGTGGAGGTACATCAAACTTATTATACACTTATGTTAAAAGTATCTTTAAATAAAATATTTTTTAAAGGTTTGAAAGATTATTATCGTTGATCATTTTCAGGTTGACAACCCACCTAACAAATCTAAAATTGAGAGACATCTAAATAGACTAACTCAGTCAGAACTGATATCTGATATAAAAAATAGTATTAAAAGAGCAAAGGAGCCAGCAAATTTGGAAACTATGATCACTGAAGATTTAAAATGTAAAGTAGATTCAACAACAGAAGCCCAATTATGGCTTATAATAAAAAAACAAGAACATCTTAACACCAGACTGCTAGACAATGTTATTCACAATAAAAAACATGTAGAAATTTTGAAAAAAAATGTGGATCAAACTAAGTCTTCAAAACAAGATATGGATCAGAATATGGAGACTTATAAATATATTGTAAAATGTCTGCAGGAAAAACTTGCAACTTTAGAAGAACAAATTGAAATTCTGACTGCTGTGGAATCACGCTAATAGTCTTAAGGGCTATCTTTAAATTACGACACATGTTCAAGGGATCTACAAAGTATAATATTGCGAGGAATGGAGAGGAGTACCCACACTCCCAAATTTTGTGTCATGATCAGAATTAAGTAAAAAAATGTTTTTAATTTAATAATTTTTATCACTAACTGTAACCAGGATGCTTTTGATCATGAAAATCGTAAATTTATGGATATGTATTAATTGCTATTTAACAATAAGTTTACAATTAAAAGTAATACAAAACCAATTTTAAGTAACTTTATTTAATATATTAAGATTAACCCGATTACATCATTATGTATAAATAAATCAGTCAAATAATTATTGTTTGAACTAAATAACTTACTATACTATATTTTTTATATTAAATGTAATTGATCTTGTACTCAGTCTTGTAATTGTACTATTTTCTTCTTAATTGTTTTTCTAAGATTTCACGTAGTTTACCTCTTTTATTTGTTTTGTCTGACAATGGTCTTCCCAAAGGTATTATTTCCATTTGTTGTAAACGTCGTCTAAACCTTTGGTAAAATTCTAACACATCTGGATTTGCCCAAACATGTCGAGAATCAAAATCCAAAACTCTTAAAGTATCTAAACTCTGCGCTCTACTAAGTGCAACATATGCTTGGCCAGCTTCAAATATTTTAGAAAGTGACATTTCTACACAATCTAATGTCAAGCCCTGTGATTTGTGTATAGAAAATGCCCAAGCCAAATTCAAAGGTACTTGCCGTCGACACAGCAATGATCCATTGGAGTTTTTAACATACCAACGCTCAGTCCTAGCCGTGTATTCTTTTTTGTTTTTGAATCTAACAACTGGGAACCCTTCTTCAAACCTGACAACTACTCCTCTAGCACCATTCACTAAACCTGCATTAACATTTATATTCTTAAGTAGCATCACTTGTGCTCCTAATTTAAGAAGTAGTTTTGATGGTGCAACAGTTTGCATATCTAGGACATTGGTCGCATTTTCACTGTCTTGTGCTGAAAATAACTTCTCTTCTCCATTTAAATCGTTTAGCTTTGAGTTGTTTATCATTTTAGAGTCGTTTGTATGTGAACATAGACGTGTAGCCAAAATCCCATCACTTTCAATCTTTTGCCGAGCCGTTTGTAGTAAGCGCTCACTTATTTCTTTAGTTACTCTACCTATTCTAATGTTGTTAAGAATTGAAATAAACTCTTGATCTGTTTGTCTATGGACTTCTTTTAGTTCAAAACAAAGTTCAATGCATTTTTCCCAACAAGAAGTTTGAAAACAAAACCTTTTCCCTGATTTTCCCTTGTCAACAACAGGTGGGAGTTGTAGGAAATCACCACAAAGAATAAGCTGAATGCCTCCAAATGGTTTATCGTTTTTACGAACATGTCTTGCGACAGCTTCTACTTTCTGAAAAAAGACGAAAATTTATTTTTTTCTTCTGAGTAGGTAGTAGCCTCTAGTGAGCCCTTATAGCGAGCGACATCATTTATATTTAAAAACACAAAATGCCCTTGATATTAAAAGACTGGATTATTGGAAGCTGTTGTGGAGTCTTTAACTGTAAACATGAATACATGTAAACGTGAAATGTTTGCATTTCCTCAATCTGGTAACAAGACAAAGCTTGACATTGAGTTCCACCACTCAACACACAATAACTTGAAAGTAGATAGAGAAAACAGGGACTAGTATCTTAACACTAGATTCATTTTGCCTATCCATGTAATATTCACAGCATGAAGCTAAAAAATATATTAAAACAGGGCTATTACCTCAAAAAACAATCCATCTACCATTGATATTTCATCAATAATTAGATGTTTGCATTTTCTCCACTTTTGTGCAACTAAAGGCAATTTTGTTGCTCGCTCACATAATTTCTCCAAAGATCCGCTACCATCACCTATACCAGCAAATGCATGTAATGTTGTCCCACCTAAAATAAGAAATGTAAATTTTATTTTCTTATACTATTTCAAATAAGTTATATAAGAAATATGTACCATAATGTAAAGTGACAAAAATACAAAAACTTCCTCTTAACCTTAGAAATAATCTGAGGCTGCAGGTGCACTGTCTGACTGTAAACACAATAGTTGTTGGTTTGTTTCTCACTTAGGAAGTGAATAAGATTCCCTTAGTCTATCTTGCTATTTGTAGGGTACAGCTAAAACTAAAACACAACCTACCTATATGACATGCTGCAACTCCAGTTGATGCTGTAGGCATTGTAACATCTGGGGGTAAAGCAGCTACTATTCTTTTTAATAAAAAACTCTTCCCAGTTCCTGCAGACCCAGTAAAAAATATATTCTTTCCACCAAGACACGCTTCTAAGACTCTTTGTTGTTCAGTGTTCAGAGAACTAGTTGTTGTTAAAGGGGAGGGTGAATAAAGCTTTTTTGGCGCTGGTCCTTTGTTAATGTCATCCAATTTTCGTTTCTTGGATGGCGGTGATGGAGTTGTTGTAGAGGATTTACTTATCTTACTTTTTGCATTAGTTATATCAGCAACAGTAACAGGACTTATATCTTCAAATGCCTGTGTTTTACCACTCAATAATTTAGTTCGCATAGTTTGCTTAGATGGAGTTTTATCGATAGATTTTTCTTTGTCTCCAGTCATTTTTACAAATATTGTTCGTAAGAATGATACTAAATTTGTTGGCGGTGCGTTAGATATAAAAAGTGTACAATGGGCATCTTGAAATTTAATACTTGCTTTGCCCTCAACCATGAACTTCTTGAAAACATTTATACTTTTTAATGCTAATCGAATAGCAGCATGTTTTTCGCTTGTGATTTCCATAAACATTTCACGAAACTCATTTCTAATAATTCGCATAGAAGCAGTTTTATAATTAACTTTCCTCGTAATAGATCCTTGAGGAGTCATCCATTCTAGGGTCACTGCACATGACAAAAACGATTCCCCGGATTCCATTTTATAACGAGTATATCTTTAATACATAATTTTTTAAAAGAACATACAAAACTATACGGTGCGCGCGCGCATAAACTGATAGATCAAAGACCCTTTGACTTTGACAGTTGATTTTGAAAGCTTTTAATAATAGTTAATACATTGCCATCTACATAAATAATAGATGCGCAATTGTTCTTTTATTCTTGCAACTGGCAAAACATGAATATTGTCACTTAAAAATTCTTGTAAACTTACATTTTATTCTTCTATAATCTCTATTCTTCTCTAAATCTCTTTCTATAAAGTGTATTTAAAGTTTATATTTATTACACTTTATTATTTTTTTACGTGACCTTCCTTCACTATCTTTGATACTGTGTTTTCGAAGGTCAACCGAGGTCTTCCCTACCCCTTTTCCTTCTCACTTTTCTATAATAAATCTTTTTGCCATTCTTTCATCACTTATTCGTTCGACGTGCCCAAACCATCTGAGCACTTTCTTCTTCATTCTCACCGTGACGTCCTCGCTAGTACCTGCTATTTTGTGTATCTTCCATATCTACTGAACATACTTCCAAAACATACCACTTCATTCACACTTTCTAATATCTTACTTTACACTGATCTTCTGAATATCTTAAAAATCCACAATCGATGAATGTCTTTGTTTGCTGCCAAGCTCTTTTAAGATGGAGACGTTAGTACGGTAAGCAGTCTATTTAACTCTTAACAAGTGCCTTCAGCACCACATTTCAAAGACAATGAAATGAAATGAAAAGTCTAATCTTTACACGCAGTTTTTGTTGGTTCCACCATGATTTAGCTGTATAGAAGAAAATACGAAATACTGGGCAATCGAACCTTGATATATTTGATTATGCGGCGATCTTTCCATATTTTCTTGAGCTTGACAGTAGACCGAGCAATAGCACATCTTCTTTTTATGTCCTCTTCACATCTATAGTATTTGTGATTGAGGATCCCAGGTAGATATAGATCTGGACAAGTTCATATTTTACTATCTCGCTTAAGTTGGGGCAGTCTTACGATCCACAATCACTATTTTAGTTTTATGTCTGTATCTGTTTAAGGTGAGGCCAAAATTACAGCTGGTTCTTTCAAGAAGCATTAGGAACTGCTTTATTTCTATTTGTTTCTGTACTGTGACGTTGATGAAGCGTATAAAAAATGCAACGTATCAACAAATAGATTTATTCTAATCACCTCCTCTATTAATGTCATTAAACGAACTCATACGGTCGTGGCGTCGTGAGGCAAGTAATCACTTACTGTACTCATGAAAGTTGGGCTTTCTTGACCAGTGGATAAATTATGGTATAGACTACAGCAATATGCAGAGAGACGTACCTACTGCCTGCTTCCACCGAAATGGCGGACTTTGTTTCAGCTCCATATTTTCAAAGCACAGTTTTCAGAAAAGTCCACATAAACAAACGCCTCTTGAAAAATTTAATTTTGTTTAAGGCTCTTAACACACTTTACATTGTGCTGGCTATATATTTTAGAGTCGTGATCAAGAAAAAAAACATTACTCAAGCAGTAAATTAAAAGACATACCTACTTGTAATTCACTGCTTCTTAATAAAAGAAAACAGTAATCTGTTATAGTAAGTCTCTTTTCCCTTGCTGTTTTGATAATTTTTGTTACCATTGGTTAGTAAAATAAATAATATTTTCTACTCTTAAAATAATATCATTTGAGCTTCTTCCAGATCTTTGTTGACAATATAATTTGATTGGCATTCGTTACAGTTTCTTTGAAGGCGTTTAAATTTTTTAACTAACTTGATCGCAATTTTTCTCCGTAATTAGGTATTAAAAATTATTATATTATTATATTCTTCACGAAGACTATCGATCAATAAATTCATATGGAAATATATAGATCACATGTCCATTTTCCCCCGAGATAAATCTGGCATCGTTGATCTCTAGTTCTTTTTCCTTCATGGACCAAAACGGCCATTTCATTTATGTAAGGTGCGTTATATGTAATTGCCGCTTTTCCCTCGCCATTGCCCGCGGCGCAGCGTGCCTGTGATCACACCGGCGCAGCGCGGCCACAGAGCGCGGCAAAGGTGGATATATGTTTTGTCCAGATTGATATTTTTAAATTCGACAAATCTTTCGAATGAAATGTCTCGATTTAAACAATTCTAGTAAGCTGCATATATTGGGACAGTCTATAATATGAAACTATTTATTTTGATAAAGATAAAGATCTGATTATGGTCGACATTATTATCTAATATTAAACTGAATAAAACTTTTGTAGTATTGTCAAAATTACAAAAGTGGGACGTACGGTATTGCGAGATTTTTTTTTATTTTTTTTTTATTTAATGGCGAGGTTTTTTGTAGATGTTTATATATTGTTGCAGCCGTCAAAACGGCATTTAACGTCAAAGGTGATTGTTTACCTAAAGCAGCGTTGCTAGATTTTATCTCGGGGAAAAGGGATCTTTAAACGTTTTAGGTACACAAGCGGGATTCTATCGCCACAAACGAGACATCGAAAAATATAATGTATAATTAGAAGTTTTTATTACTTGTCCATTTTTTAAGCTTTAATCAAAGTTTCCAATGATGATAGAAAACAATATGTACCACAATTTTAATAGAAGAATATATTCATAAACTGTTGATGGTTGATGATTTACCCGGCAAGCCAGTTAAATCTTCAGAGTGCTTAAGTATACATTATTTTATAAGAATAAACTTATGTAGGTATATTTCTCAAAATTGTTAAGAAAATAATTAAAAAAACCATTTCTCTCAATCCCTGGAATAAACCATAAAAACTTGCTTCGCTTTCTAGGCATATTCAATACTAACAAAATATAATTCAATTAAATTTACAGCTTCGAAATTAAATATAATTTTATTTCATTGCCGGAGACAAGCTGTCATTTAGCGGACAGCTAATAATTCATCGCCGGCCCGTAAAAGCGTCTAAATATAAACACACTGTCAGAGGTAAACAAAATACTCCATGTATTTCCAAATGCATTTACGGTTTTGATGGAATATATTGTTTATATATTATAATGATGAAAGCAACATCATTTGATTTAATTTAAATCTTCTAACGACACCGGTGGTCGGTCGTTCAATTTTGTCGAGTGAAATATTGCTTATTTTTATAGTTTTGGTACTTAGTACTTATGGATTTTTATGTACTCGGATGAAAAAACTATTTGTACTTAAAACATATAGTCTTTAAGTGTTTTTTGGGTTTAGTACTTCAAAAAGGTAAAATCCGAACCCTTACAGGATCATTTTGTGGTCTGTCTTTCCGGCATTCAAAATTATCTATCTGATCAGATCTCGAGATCGGATAGATATATCAAGCTGATAATAATATCAATTATTTAGGTCCCTTGAACCACAGAAAAAATCAACAACAGAAAAACAACATCAAGCTTGTTAGTAAAGAAAATCAAAAGATGCGAGCACATATTTATGCATTGATTTCGCTGCATTTAGTATGAAATTCGACGCGTAATCAAAACCTATAGGGTACTTTACTTACTTTCTGTGGAACTATGAAATTTACAATACAAATAAAAAAAAGAGGAAAAGTTAACATTCAAGGTATTTCATAGAAAAAAATATTAAAATTTAATGTGTGCATGCAAACTTCAGTTTGTCAACTTATGTAAATTGTATTTTCCGTTCACCCACAATCCTAACATTGAAATACATTAAATTACCCGTTGCAAAGTACCCAATTCTTGAGGTTAAGGTTTTGCTTAAATTATGCGGTGTACTCCACCAGAACATCAAAATCAAATTATTTTGACATAAAGTGCTATCTATGATTTTAGAGAATACAACTGTTAAAACATCCACCACAAGCTATAATATGAATTGGATTCTTAACTGAATTGGGTTCTAATTAGAACCATATTGTAAAACTATATACCACTAATCTAGTTTTTTACATTTTAATGCAAATTAACTAAAATTTACAAGTATTTCCAGGTGAGATACTTACAAAAACTGTAAAAATCTATTAAGTACTTAACACCGCAGCTCGTAAACGCACTCAAATCATCTTCATCCATCGGATGAACCTTTACCTAAGTATATTTTTTACAGAAAATGGACGCTATATTTTTATTTTTGAATTACCGTTTTATTTCCCATTCCAGTTATTGTATTGAGACCGTCACAGACTCAGTCGTTGCTTTTATCGAAAAAACTTTCTGAAAAGTACCTACTTAAAACTTGTTAAAAATACTTCATAATGTTCAGTACGTGATCACAATTTCTTTTATTTTTTTTAACTAAGTGGTTCCATCTAATAATTCTTGCAATACGAAATTCGATCTCATCACAAAGAGTGGTTTATATGGTCGGTCGGCTGGCCTGCTGAGAAATCCGCATCCACTACATGACGGGTTACGTCATACCGCCAGCAGCCAGACGCTCCTGAAATTCATTATCTATATCTATAGGTACTTGTAATAAAATTGTAACGATTCGTTGTCTGTACATGGAAGATATATATGAAGAAAATGTATTAGTATCATTTAAAAACAAAATAGAATCAAAAACCATTATTTTTTTTATAATTTCTTTGTTCTGTGCCTTTTTCATGCTAATCTTAGAAAGGGCTTAGCCGATTTAATTGGAGGTTTCTAGGTTCTATTGTATTTAAGCAACCTTTCCGTAATATATTTCCCTAATTTATAGTGTTATTTTTATTTAAATTGGTTTGTAACTAAAAAAAAAATACCGTTTTAGAGAATGTTCGACAAAATTTCTGTAAATAACTGTTTTGTCGAATTAGCTCAAAGTTCTATATAGATAGATATTGTTATAAAAAATATATTTTTATTAGAAAACGAAAGTAATGCATGCGAGGCATCGCTAGACTAGGTTAGTACCTAGCGACCCGCTGAAAATAATATATTTCATAAGCCTACCGTGACAGTAACCAATCCTCGATATCAAATGACATATGAGATCATCGGTTGGTTCGAGTAATGTTAGGAAAATTTGTAAAGATAATCGCTAAATCTATTACAAATTTACAATGTTCGTATTTAATGATAACCTTAAGAGAGACGTACTGCCTTATTTCAGTCTTTCAGTCCTGCTGTGTGCGAGATCAGCTTCATGCTGTATCCCGCACACAGCAGGGTAGGCCGAGGGAACCTAGTGTTAAGACACTCCGTTCCCCACTTTTTGCCGAATTTTGGAGGCATTGCGTGTTGAGCGGCAGAACTCAACACCGTGCTTTGCCTCGACTATAGATATATACTGTTCGTCATTTCGTAATAATGAGTAACTTTAAAAGGAGTATCAATTTTTCTTTTTCAGCTTCACACTTTTTCTTGAAAGGGAGCTCTCGAATTGCATATTAAATGGTGGAGTCACATTGTTTTATGAGAGCGGGACTATCCCCGATCCATCTCCAATCGAGTAGGGATCGAATCCACGCATCTTGAGATTACAGTCAGACGCCATCCCACTGCGGCAAGATCATGCGCGTAGAAAGAGGGGGGTTAGTCCGTGCCCACTTCAGAAAAATCTGATGCCCATCCCAGAAATTTTACTAACAAAAAATTTTCCCTGGAAAATTAAAAAAGCCGAGCAAAGCCATTTTTATCTAGGCCCCTCCTAGAAAATATCTCTAAATAGTGAGGAGATATAATGTTCTTCTCTAATTAAAAATTTACACAGTTCTAATAAGCCAATAATTTTGTACTAAAAGTAAAGTTTGACACCTTTGTAGCGCAGTTGCAACATTTCCGTCATCACGTTTTCTTTGGGAACTTAATCCCACTCGAGGAATACTTAAATTGAATGTAAAAATTAAGCATTTATTAAGGACATTTGAATATTAAATATTAGGTACTATATAGTTACTAATATTTTGGATCCGTCGCGTCGCCGCGTAACGCAGTATAATAATATTTTATTATCATGCGAAATCTGAGCGGAAGCTGCTACTAAACGTATCAACGCTCCTTGCCTCCAAAGCAAATACATTTATTTTCGTGATCATTTGAAATTATAAATTGTTGAAAGAAATAAGGTCAATAAGGCGATACTTACTTCTCTGATATAAATATACAAAATGAGCAAATTGTTAAAGATCTTTATGTATATAACTAACTAGCTTTTACACGCGGCTCTGCACCCGTGACCAAGTGGAAATATCTACTATATAGTAGTTGTGTGTGATGCATGATACCTACATTCTATAAGGAAGGTAAGGTCAGTGGGTTACATCGGAATGATATATTATAGCCTATATAGCCTCCCTCTAAAAATAAAAATTAAATCAGCTTCACGCTGTATCCCGCGCACACCAGGGTAGGCAGAGGGAACCTAGTGTTAAGACACTCCGTTTCCCACTTACTGCCGAATTCTGGAGGCATTGCGTGTTGAGTGGCAGAACTCAACGTCGCGCTTTGCCTTCACACCAGAGCAAAGAAATGGAAATATATCAGCTACTATCTGAAAATCATATGGGACCTCCCATATCTATGTTTGTGTTACAACAATCACCAGTTACTCCGATTCAGCCTAACCTAAATAGCTTGAATTAATATTTTTTTCACGTTGCATCCCTCACATAGCAGGGTAGGCAGAGGGGACCTAGAAACTCATAATTTCCGTTACCAAATCTACAACCTAAAATATTTTTGGTTGATACTGTGTAGGTACATAGATATGTCTCTCAAACTAAATTAATATTTTTACTCACACAATTTTACACTTCAAACTCATGTTTTTACATACAAAATTCACTGTTCTAAACCACAAATTCATATTTTTAAGTAAGCGTAACACAACAACATGTAATGTCTCGGAAATTCGGGGGAAATTGGGAGTGTGTCTCCCAATTTCCCCCGAATCTTAACTTGACATTAGGTTATTTTTGCCTACTCTGTTATATGCGTGATAATGCGTGCATTCCATGTGCTATTCTCACTCACTCCACTTAGAATTTAACCATATATTTAATTGGACTTCAAATATTAATTTTTAATCAACTTTAAATTGGATATTTTCAATCCAACTGTATCTGTGTTCGACCTACATTTAATAATTTAGCAAATCCCCTAAATATCTTAAATAGTCCGACTGTTGAGTGTACAATTGCGATTTTTTTTCTTCAATATAACTCGATAATGGGCCTATTGGTTAAGAAATATTTTAAATAACATGTAAAATAAAATTACTTTTTAAAAAGCTAAGCTTATCAAATAAAACTATAATATATATTTTTTTCAGAAGTAGTAGTAGTAGTAAAGAAGAACTTCTGAAAGTTTCATAAGACTAGATCAATGACAACATATTAGAAATGTACTTGAATCATGTAAAAATAAAAAAATATATATTCTTATAAGTTATTACGAGAATTTACTATATTTAAACATCTTTTATTAGATATTTTTAGGTTTTAACTCAAGTATTTGCATTTCCCACCAATCACCTAGAGTCGGATATTATTTGTAAATTACAAAATATTTTGATATTTTAAACATTATATCCTAGCGTAGGCCGTGATTTAGCTAATGCACTTGAGTGGTAATCGATCAGCATTCATCACGTCCTAACACTGGGTTCCTTCTGCCTATCCCGCAATGTGCGGGATACAGCGTGAAGCTTCATAATAGATTTAGAAAAAGATCATAGCTATATAAGTACCTATACAACCACAAATACATTCACAGCGTGGTTACCTAATTACATTTTAGTTTTCCGTCGGTGGTACATGAAAGAGATGCATTCAGGAAACAGACACAGTCATATTGGCATTATCCAGATTTAGCAAATCGTTCCCTTGTGTGGGTACCTACACTGTTGTTGTGCGACAAATGCTTCGCTATTAAACTTTGCTTCCAGTGGAGAATATAAATTTGATAAATAAAATCGTAGCGCAGAGACATAGAATATACTGTATTTTTATTTCTTTGCTCTGGTAGCAAGGCAATGGGTGACATTGAGTTCCGTCAATCAACATATATAATTGAAATGATTAAAATATCCAAATTTTAAACGTTGTTAACGTTATTAATAGTTAACAACGTTTAAAATTTGGATATTTAAAATAAAAATACTCAAAATAATAATAAAATGCTATTAATTTAGCAAAACATAAAATTATCTAAATCGTAAAATGAAGTTTATTTCTATCAACATAATTAATTAAACCTATATTTTGACATGACGAATAGTCATACTTTGCCTTCAGCCAGTGTACGGAAATGTGAGGTAAGCTTCTCGTACAAAAGATGTTTTATCAATGGACGAAATGGAGATCCTTTTTAATTTTTTCCACTACAGTCATGATTTTCAGCCATGTTTTACAGGTGTTTTATTTGATTTTAGACTTTTCGACTTCTTCTTACTATGGCCCCAAAAAAAAATCTACAAAAACCCCAAAAATACCATAAACATTCTTATACTATTTTAGGCTTCATAATTATTATAGTATAGTCCTACAGTAATCTAAATAGTTTCATGTTTACATCGCCTCTGGTATGTAATTAGGTAGTTGGCATGATTCCGAGTAGGTAGGGACTGCTAGCGTTACATGCATCTGCTGAAACAAAACAATTTGTGTGAAACGCTGGACAATGCTGGGTGAGGTTGTGATGCACACACCGCCGTCTAAATTAGGATAGATCAAAAAAATATGAGAAAAAGGAATTCTTATTATAAAATAAAAGATCTATTTAAAAATATATCGTCAAATAAATTAATATTTTTTTCAATATTATTGTCTAATTGCAGTGTAACAATGCTTTAACTCATTCTTCAGGCAAGTAAACATTTTTATGTTAAGTATTTATATGAAATTAATATAAATTTAATATTAAACTTATAAATGAATAAATCAGCTTCACGCTGTATCCCGCACACAGCAGGGTAGGCAGAGGGAACCTAGTGTTAAGACACTCCGTTCCCCACTTTCTGCCGAATTCTGGAGGTATTGCGTGTTGAGTGGCAGAACTCAACGCCACGCTTAGCCTCGACACCAGAGCGAAGAAATGGAAATATACATTTAAGTAAATATTTCATCTCCTCGAGTGAGGATCGAACCCACAACCAGTCGGTTTTACAGTCACACTTCGTGCCGCTGCGCCACGACTGGCCTAAGCTTATAAACAACATATATTCTAATAAAGGAATCATTTTAATCGGAATATCTACACAAATCGTGAAATATGGTGCGCGTAGTCCAGCGTCGTCGGCGTCGAGAGAACACCACACATGGGACGCATCTGTGCGCAACTCGCTGGAGGTGTACCCTGAAACCCGTACCCATAGACATGACCCGAATTTAGAATAATAATTATATTAAAATTTAATATAATATAATTTTTACTTACTTTTGTAATAGTTTAGGTATTTCGTGTTTGAAAAAATATTATACTCAATTAGTTGATATAATAGAATCGACTGAATACATATTTTTGTGTAAGAAATTAGCACTTTAGAAGTAGCTATAGTTGATAAAAATATATTTTGAATGTTTACTTAATTTAATTTTAATTAGGCGGCATCGTTAGATGTAATAAATAGGTATTGTCTGTCTGAAACTTTCGATTTTGCACTGATTGTACTAAAAATTACTCTTAGGTTGAGACCTAAGAGATAGAATAAAAAACTCATAAATCAGCTTTACACGTACGGTAGGACGAGAGGGAACCTAATGCTAAGACTCCGTTCCCCACATAAAAAATCTAAAAGTATATAACCTGAGGGTACATATTTTTAAAGAATATTAAAAAAAACCTTATATAGAATAATAATAGAATAAAACTATTATATTATATCTATTATTAAAACACTTTACCAAGTAAAATATAATTCCATTTTCACCATCTGTCGCGCCGACATTGTAACTTAAACTTAAAATTTTAGTTTTAAATATTAATAAATAATTCCTTTAAAAAACTCGCCAATTCCTTTTCATAGAAGTTCAACAGATGGTCAGACGCATTAATGAAATCTAATTGAAGAATAGAAACAATGGGCTGTTATCAGCAGCACAACAGGTAATGGTCCTAGGCTATGGATGAGGCACACGTGTGACGTATTTTCCTCCGCAGCTGCCGAACTCACAGCCTCGCAGATGTTTTATGGTGCTGAACGTTTCCAAGACGCTTTTATTATTTATTACGATATTGCCGTTTAGAACCTAATCTCCGTTTTTATTATGAAACAATGGTATGGTCATCACGGTCACTATTTTTGGCATGCTGCACGCAGATGTGGGGTTGGTTTGCGTGGGAATGAGTGCTTTCCGCATTTCTTTGGAGTACTGTAACTATTCCTAAGTGTAGCGTATTACTTTCCTAGAAATATTGCGGGAATTTGTAAATTAACTACAATAATACCCAAATATTATGAAATAATATAAAAAATATGTTTATGGATTATGAAGAATTAAATATTATGTTAAGCCAGTCATGGCGCACGAGCACAAAGTGTGACTGTAAAATCGACTGGATGAGGGTTCGATCCCCACTCGAGCAAATTTACATTTATATTTTCCTTTCTGCGCTTTTTTTCTTAGTTTTTAAATATTATGTTGAAATTAAGACCTTTTTACCTTATATAATCGTAACAGTTTTTTTATATAATTAATAAGCTAGCTAATCCGATTAGAACGAATATCATCTTAAATGTATCTTTTAAAAAAAATAGTAAAGTAACCAAAAAAAATGTTTAATCTACACAAATATCTATTATTTGTAATTACTTGAAGGTGAGACAAACAGACCGATAGATACCGTTCCTTACTGAAACACCCTTAAGCAAGCTATCTCAAGCAGGTGTCACTTACCACAGGGAACTGCTAAAGTTTGAAAATAAACGGTGGTGTCGTAAAACTCTTAACAAAATAAACTTACCACACGTTAATCTCAGTTAAAAACATCTGTACCATTTCCAACGAGGGGATGATGTCTTATCTGTTAGTACATTAGAAGGATTACAGTCATTGATACTGGCTAATCCGCTGTTATTATAATTTTGATTTGGATGTTTATTTGTGTTTTGGAAAAAAAATCTTAATACCTATTTTTTAATACAATGAATTAAGAAATATAATATAAAAAATAAAAAAATGGCAAATTTTAATAGGATTTACATAGTTATGTAATCCAATCCAAAAAAGAACAAAAAATTTATACTTTCAAAAAAGTATAGAAAAGTTTCCACTACAATAGATTTCCAGGTTTCCTCGGCCTACCCTGCTATGTGCGAGATTTATCGAGAAGCTAATATAAATTATGTACCAATTCAATAATTTTTATATATTAACTATTGGTTTGGAATATAATATATATTAGTATTGAAGTGGCTAGTTATAGACTTAATTATAGCATACCATTCCATTTCTTCGCTCTGGTGTCGAGGCAAAGCGCGGTGTTGAGTTCTGCCACTCAACACGCAGTGCCTCCAGATTGCGGCAGAAAGTGGGGAACGGAGTGTCTTAACACTAGGTGTCCTCTGCCTACCCTGCTGTGTGCGGCATACAGCGGACGAAGCTGACCTATTTAAAGTACTGGCGTTGTTTTCGAGGCAGTTTTATTGTATTTTTACTGTTTACTGTAAATTACATACTTTTGCATGTGACTATGTAATGATGATTATCATTGTTTTCACAAAATCATTTATTACATTTTAACCATTTTAACTGAATAATTACAAAATTTTAACATAAAGAAACACCGACTTCCACCGGATCCCATAAATCTGAACCTAACCAAACTCTCACCAAACTACCCTTGAAGTGTATCCTTTCCAATAAAGAAAAGAATCATCGAAATCGGTTGGCGTTATATTGAGTTATTCGTCCATTTGTCGCACAACTACTTCATAAAAATTTAAGGTTTTTAACTTATATGATTTTCTTATACATAACGTTGTTAGAAATGGCCCAAATGGGACAAGGGAAGCACCAGCTTTCAAATAATCATCAAAATCAATTATCTATATATAATACATAAAAAATACAGTTGAATTAATGACCTACTCCTTACGTATGTTAAGCAATTTCAATTAAAATAGAAGTTTTTATTACGTTATTTTAAATATATCAATGAGATGTGCTTAATTGTATTTTAATCGCATTTGTTACTAGTTTTATAATTTAAAAAAGTATATAAAAGATTATTATATGGTGTGTTCC
>JAATLQ010011048.1:97872-109414 GCA_013421005.1 Heliconius erato x Heliconius himera
GCGAAGAAATCGAAATATAAATTTAAGTAAATATTTCATCTCCTCGAGTGGGGATCGAACCCACAACCAGTCGGTTTCGCAGTCACACCTCGTGCCGCTGCGCCACGACCAGCCTCAAAATTTTTTATAGTGTTTGAATAAAACAAATAATTTAAAATATTAAAATAGTGATGTGCGCTTTAAATATTTTCAGTGAAAAAGTGACAATCGCCTCATTATCATTAGTAAGAAACAACACCTACTTAATACATCACCATCTGTTCATACCAATATTATCGGGATAAAACTTAAAACGTGAGAAACTTTACTTTTAGATAACGGTAAGAGCATTTCATTTTATGAATGAAGCAAAATACTTTAAGAGATTCCCCCCGAGTGTTTGGCAGATGTCGAAAATATGACTCATGCGCATGTCATAAAAATCTACTTACAAATATCTTAATTCAATTTGCGAAAACTTTTAACAAATATTTATATGGTTATAAGTTGTTATTACAATTTGAATTAAATTATTATGTTAATTGATAGGACTAGGATACGGCATTAATCGAATTGGAAATAATTGTAACTTTTGAATAGTGCGGATAAATTTAAACTCTGTGTGAGAATTTTTTCTTTTTTTTTTTCAGCTGTACAGCCCAGTACAACGTGAAGCTGAACAAACCAGAGTAAGCACAAACTTGTGCCCCTGCACCACGACGGCGTCTATACGTTTCTTTTATTTATGTAATTTATTAATCAAAATAAACAAAACGTAGTAGGCATTCAAAACAAGTCTTTTCTTTGTTTTCGTGTATTAGTACCGATTATCTACCTATATCTTCGGATCTCGGTAATAGTTTTATCACAATATGTACCATGTCACAAAATATGTATCTACTAAATCATAGTCAAATCGTACTTTACTAGATCAGAAATATAATATTCTAAATATTTTTTTTTTCTCTGAGAAGGATTTGAAAGCATGACCAAACCTGTCTTAATGCGGCGGCGTATATTTTTCAGTTACTTAAGAAAGAACATTGTTAGAACTTATTATATCCCAAAGCTAGAATGTTTTGCAAAGATATTTAAAAAAAATATTTTACAAAGACCTATCATATTTTTTGTTGGTATATTTTTGTCGGAACGCGTTATTTTATTTCCTTTAAATAATATATTTCACTTACGAATTTTAATTTTATTTGAAATATTTAGTATGCTATACTAAAATTACAATTTCATATACGATTAAAGTAAGTATAGATGCTGTCATGGTGCAGGGGCACAAGGATGCGACTTTAAACGACATGGTAGTGAGTTCGATTTCCATCTGAGTGAATGATATATTTGATATTTTAATTTCTTCGCTTTGGTGATGATGCAAAGCGCGACGTAGAAGTCCATCATTCAAAACGTAACACCAAGTCCAAAATTTGTCGAAAGTGGGGAACGGAACTATGTTAATAGGTTTTAACACTAGGTTCCCAAGTTGCCTCTGCCTACCGTGCTAAGTACGGGATACTGTGTGAAATTAAAAACATAAACGTTAACTTTTCAAAACAAATGTCTTTCCAAAATCCCTGACTAACCGAATTTATAAATATGTATTGAATAATGATCCTATTAATACCTCATCGGGCTCGTCACTGCCGCGGTTGGTAATTATTCCCAAAATATACCAAAAGTTAAATAACCCTTCAACTTGAACAAAAACAACTTAATTATATACAAAAACTATACAAACCTATTTATAAATAGTCGAGAACTTGAACTTGGGAGAAAATTAAATGATATTATAGTTCTTTACGCATAAACATAGGTTTTGAGATAGTATAATATGTGTCTTGACACTAGCTTTCCTCTCCCTACCTTGCTGTGTGCGGGATACAGCGTGAAGCTTAAAAAAATAGGTACTATATATAATAAAATATATATATAAAAATTTGTATAGGCAGGTACTATACCTTAGCTTAGGAGGTCTAACTTAGAATTTTTACAAATATAAAATTAGTCATGTTTTTTTTTAAATATTCCTCTTTTTTCCATAGGTCCATGCGCGGTTTGTCCACCTGCATATCTCCGGTACTTACTCTGGTACTTTAAACTTGTGTAACGGATAGCATTTAACGCTCACCAAAAATAAAATTAATTCTTTTGAAATAACTTCAATTACGTAGGAAAGACTATAAATATCTGTCAAATATCTGTAAAAGGTAGGGGAGTACTCAAGTAGGTACCTTTAATTATTATCGTTCAGATTACTCTCGTACAATATTATTGTTTTATACCGACAACAATAAATCATATAGTCTAATCTAACAAGACTTTGAATGATTCGTGATGTTTAAGAATAATGATGTTTATGATAACTTAACTTAACGTAACGGGGCGCCAAACGCTAGGGTACTTAAATGTACGTGTAAATACGATAATGAAATGTAGAAAATAGAGTGTCTTACCACTAGAATCTCTACTCACCCCGCATGTAAAATAAATAACAAACGTGCTATAACGAAAAAATTAAGCCAATAAAAAACGAAAAAACCCACACAAAAAGTGTAGGTACTCTTCATATTAATACATTAACATAATCCATAGACGTTACAATGTACCGCCTTACACTTGATACTGTCCAGACTCCCGCCAGAGCAATCTGTCGAGCGCTAGACAAATATGAATATTAAATATTTATATTATTCCTGTAAAGGCATGATCGCAGTGGGTCCGCCCGTGGGATCCTTGGTTTGATTGCGTCAAGGATATTTTTAGTAACTAGCGGGCGACCGCGCGACGAGACGACATAAAAACTTACATGCAAGGGTGGCGCCGAATTTTTGTCTTTTTTTTTATAGGTCAAAAGAGAAATGTAAGTTCTTAATAATGCTAAATATTAATATAAATATTAAGTTATTATATATTTTATAAAACCTATTAAGTCGAGAATATAATGAAATGGAAATATGTAATGTATAAATTTCAGTAACGTTATAGCGGCATCCACCATGGACCCACAGGATGCACATTTACCGATGCGATCAGCTATGGCGACTAAGTCGATGTCTATGTATAACAAGTAAATACGATTCCGAGATGAGGGACAAGATAAACAGAAAACGGTCGACTTAGCATCATATCTCCGTCCCTGTCGCTCGCCCACAGCCGCTGGCGGGTAGGAGGCGCGCGCTGGAGGGAGGCGCGTCGGTCGCGGCGCCCGCGCAGTGGAAATGGTTGTTTTTTTGTATCTTGTCAATGAAGGGGCGGATCGCTCCTCGAGACTTCAGTCAGTCAGTGCAAGCGTTTGTGTCCACATCGTGTGCATGCAATACAAGTATAACATACCGGTTTTCGGACCTCGAATTATGAGTTACGAAAATTGTGATAATCGAGTGCTCATCAAACGTGAGGATCCGGAGTGCGTCGACGAAGAGGAGCGGTTTTACGGGTACGCACCGATTGAAGTGAAAAGAGATGCAGAGATGCAGGGCTTCGCGCCATCTTCACCTACGCACTTAATGGATCTGAGTAATGGCTCCGAGAGGCCGCAGCTTCAACAGACCTGGCCGACGAATGTTATTTTCGACGGAGACGAAAGGGAGTACCAACAACCTCAGTATCCCCCGTACGACCAAATGTACATAGCAGACCAACGACAAAGACAGTTCTCTAGAAGTTTCTATTTTGAAGATTCAAGCTCCCAGGACCGAGAAAACAACTATTACGAACAAAACGACCTTCAAACTATGGGTGAACCTGTCTACCGTTCATCGACAGAGGAGCGCAGCGACGAGAACGAAGACCAAAGAAGAACAAGAAAACGCACCTCAAAGTCCTCAAGAAAAAAAACACAATCCTTTGAAGAAATGCAGATACAGCGCGTAATGGCGAACGTGAGAGAAAGGCAACGGACGCAAAGCTTAAACGAAGCGTTCGCTAGTCTCCGACAGATAATCCCATCTTTGCCTAGTGATAAGTTATCTAAAATACAGACCCTTCAATTGGCCACCCAGTACATAGAATTCCTATATCAGATTTTATCAAACAGTGAGACCACTTCCAATAGCGACGTCGGCAGCGAGGCAGGTAGCGATCACGGGAAGTACCTAGCACAAGATAAGCTGAGCTACGCGTTTTCAGTATGGAGAATGGAAGGAGAGTGGACCAATGGACAATCGTGATACGATATAGTCGACTGTTCTGACTTAAAGACGCTTATATTATTCCATAATATTATATTTGTTTATTTGTAAAGATATAAAGTTTAATTAGGATAATTCAGTTGTTTTTAAGATATGACACTACGAAAATGTGATACTTATTAGAATAGAAAATAAAACTTTATATATTCATTAAAATGAATTGGTGTAAGTTAGTTATATAGGACATTAGTTACGTAACTATACAGCTGTATACCAAAAAGTATTTTCAAATGAATCGTTTGTAAATTTCAATGTGTAAAGTATGTTAATTGGATTGAAAAATAAAAATAAAACTGTATTATACATTTATATGTAATTTTTTTTCTTTTTGACACCTTTGAGTTAACGTTTTCTTCTTCTTTACATTAGCGTTTCGAACTGGACTTAAACACAATATTTTCAAAATCACTTCGTTGATTTTAATTCACTTACATTACAATTGATTATTTAAAATGGAACAGACTCACTTATGTCACATTATAAGTATTTTTAATATTATTAACAAACTTAGTAATAATATAATAATTGACTGTGTTATTCGAACAACTTAAAAATTTAGTTGAATTGTAATTTCTTATCAAAAATTTCGATATTCATTTAACAATATATTAGAGTGAAATACCCTATACATTTTACAGGCACTTTTTTTCAAATATAATATTGTCAGAATTATTATTATTGTTTCAAGAGTTTAATTATTATCGTAGAAACATTTTATTTGAATTTACTTGATCAGCCATACTTATATGCCATACTAATATTAAAAAATTTAAAAATGTATAAGGATCACCCATCCTTTGTCCCAGTTTCACGCAAAAACTACTAAACGGATTTAAAAAAGGTTTTCTACTGCAATATACAAGACGACGATAGTTTGTATATAACAATAACTCTAAGCGGGCGAAGCCGCGTTTCAACCGCTAGTATTATAATTTTTTTCGATGGGTCATTGTAGTGTTTCGTAGCATCACCCTCTAAAAAGAAGCGACATTTCTGTTTATCCGAATATAGTAGTAGTAATAATTAGGAAATAGGCCAGTGTTAGTCCGATTCGTATGTTGATTTATAATATAAAGTAAAATTATTGAATTGATTTTTAACAGATAGGAATTTGAATATTGAATTTTTTAATAAGAAATTTCCATTTTAACAATGTAAATAAACACGTAAAATATTAAGTTTAATAAGTTAAAAATGACATTCAACGAATGTGATGTGGATAATATAATGTGATTTTTGTTATTTTTATAATACATTTAAATACAATTCAACTAGGTATATTAATATTTTTAAATTGAATATTTTTAATGTAATGTAATAAAAAAAAACAATTTATCATTACATAAACATTTATACATTTAATAATAAATAACAAATCAGCAATATCGGAGGTTGACAATTTATCATTAATATAAATATTAGCAACAATATTTTAGTCATTAATGTAAAGTACGTAAAATGTATTTCAAACTCCTTCAAAATAACATATTTAAAAAAAAATGGCAACTACCTATCACTTAAAAGTAAAGACATTTTTAAATGTTCAAAACAAATTGCGCAACAACTTGACGAGTTATCAAGCAATATAAGAATTTCAAGGAATAGAAATCATTAAATAAAAAAAATAAAATAAAATATAAAACGATTTATTAATGCATCACAAGTCAAGTAAAATAAAAAAATGCCCATATAGCAATTAATAATTATCTTTTTATACTTATAGAAATATTACAATTTTTTATACTTACTTTATTCTATGTACATTCTTAAAAAATGATTTCAGTAAAAAAAAAAACTTAAAAATATATTTAATGGCCTTTTAAACTTACATTTAAATTTCTTCCTATTGATATAAGGCACCATAAAAAAAACAAAATGTGACTGTGAATGATTAAACGACGTAGTATGTATGCCATCTAACATAGACTAAAAATATACTCAAATAAAAAATATATAAAATGTGACATATGTAAGCCGTCGGCTTGCTTATGAAAGTACAAATTAACAAACAACTATACAATATCAACATACATTGTGCTTATAAAATATCTATGGAACTATCAATTCACTTGAATTAATACCCAGTTCATTCATCTGAAAAGAAAAGACGATAATATTATAAAATGTGTAAAACTATTATATTTATACTTAAAAATGATAATTATATATACAGTACGGTGGACAAGTCGTGGCCGCCCAAACTTGTAGTGTAGATAGATAAATTGGTATATTTTATTTTAATAGTTTCTTAGTTCTTGTGAACAATATGCAAGTTCAGAAAGCCTAACTTTGGGGCGGCCATGACTAGTAGACATTACTGTAGGTGTTAGTTGGGTAATCTTGGTGTCAGCTCTGTCTGGTACAGAATCAAGAATAAAGAAAACTGCAAAGATCGATGGTTCGATCCCTAATCGATGAAATTAATTATTTTCACCAATTATGACACAGTGCCTTGAAATTTGGCGACTTTTGGTTAGTTAAAACGCTCCGTTCTTCTTCAATGAATGCTGGATAAAGCAAAAACACACTTGTTGTTTGTTGTTTAATCAAGCATGATACAAAATGTATATAAAAACATGGGATTTCATGAACGCAGGGGCACAAGCGTGCGACTAACGCGACTGGTTGTGGATTCGATGCCCACTCGAGGTAATTATATATTTATTAAATATATTTTCATTTCTTCGCTCTAATGTCGAGGCAAACCGCGGCGTTGAGTTCTGCCACTTAACACGCAATGCCTCCAAAATACTGCGGAAAGTGGAGAGCTGAGTGTCTTAACACACCACCTTGTTCTGTCGGCCCTGCTACACGTGGGATTACAGTTTGGAGCTGACAAAATAAAATCATGAGATTTCTTGCCATGTTAATAAAGAGACTGATGAGAGACTAAGAAGGTTGATAAAGTAGTTGATGAAATATTTTATTTGACGAAGTATTTTTTTTACAATTTATAAATGTCTTAAAAATATATAATAATTAATATGGTCATATTCAATTTAAATTTCATTAAGATATCTTTAATAGATATCGAGAAACTAAACTTGCCGTAACTCCTTTACTGTAAGGGTTACAGACAAAAAAAATATTTGTCGTTATTTCAGGTAAAAAGCTATAAAATAATATTGAACATTTTGTGCATTAGGTAAACATTTAATGGTGTACGGGCACAGATTTTTATATCAGCTTCACACTGTATCCCGCAAACAGCAGGGTAGGCAGAGGGAACCTAGTGTTAAACACTCCGTTCCCCACTTTCTGCCGAATTCTGGAGGCATTGCGTGTTGAGTGGCAGAACTCAACGCCGCGCTTAATCTCGACACCAGAGCGAAGAAATGGAAATATACATTTAAGTAAATATTGCATCTCCTCGAGTGGGGATCGAACCCACAACCAGTCGGTTTTACAGTCACACTCCGTGCCGCTGCGCCACGCCTGGCCTCAAATTTTGGATTATTATACAGATTATTGGATATTCTGATAGTGAAACTATCAGAATATCAATTAGGCACGGTCCTGCTTTTCGTGGATTATTCCATGCGTGAGAAATCTTTTTTAATTACTTTAATTATTTAATATGTCATTTACAATTTCAGACATATAGACTGAACAAAAAATTAGGTACAGAGCAAACCAAACAGGTATAGTTATAAATATAATTAATTTTTTTCACTAGGTTTTTTTATATTGCTATCCATCATATAATTAACGGGTAAGTAATGAAAAGTACTACTATTTCAATTTCTTCCATTTGCCGCCTATGGTGGAAAAGTCCCGATTTTTTACTTAAATAGTTTTAAAATCCGCTTTTTCAAAAGGTAAAATCTGGCAACGCACTCAATCATGAAAAACTTGTTATCATCATTCAGACTAAATCAGAAAATAATCAACCAATTTTCACCAAATAAAACAACGCCAAAGAGCACATAACCTTCGTTTGCGAGTAGGAATAGAACCTCATCTGTAATTTTTGAAAGTTCAGGTTATCGAATCTATGCTTGCGGCCGTCAATTGAGCTGAGATCTAATCTATAAAATATAAGAGGTAATTATAAGCGGTACTTATAAGTACCTCTTATTTTTCCTTCGCGCAATACTTCATTCGCGTTTTACGGCGGAGACACATTTACGTGTCGTGGCGTGACGCGACACGCCAGAAGCTAATCGGTTTCATACATTTAGTATGGTTAGGGACATATTTGCATGTCGCGCCGTGTCGCAACGCGTTTTGTCGCCGTTGAGCGGCGTCATAACTTCCCACGGGTTATGACGCGACACGACACTTCAGACAAATGTGTTTCTATAGTTTTCATTTTTATTCTGGCGCCTGGCCTATGGCGAGATCACCTAGCAGACATTTTTCAATTTATTATATTTGCCAAAAAATAACTGGAGATCTTCTTGAACTTATACTTTCTTTGCTCTCTAGAAGTTTCATTATAGAACTAATGAAATTGAATGTTTTTATTTGCCATGTACTTACATATATTTAACTATTTCAGCAGCGCCCGCAGTTAAAGTAATTCGATGGCGTTAATAATAATAATTATTATATCGTTATTTATAACTAATAAAGAATTACATCGTAAATCGTAAGGTTACATGGACTATATCACTCCTGAGGAGTGTAGCTTTCATACAAAACAAAAAAGTAAACCCAACCATTAATTCCAGAAATTTTAGCGTTTTAAGAAAAAAAAACAAACTTTCGCTTTTCTTACATTAATATAGATTTACATCTAAATTAAAAAATTAGTATAGTAGATCAAATACCAATGCCCAAAACCTACCTAAAAAAAGAGAAATCAGTTTTATGCTTTTACCCGCATAACAGAGTAAGCAAAGGGTAAACGTAGTCTTGAGACACTCCGTTCTCCACTTTCCACCAAAATATAAAAGATATTCCGTATTGAGCGGCAAAATACCAAACTCAGCGCCGTCTACCAGAGCGGGAAAATTAATTTAAATTATACATAATCATTCCTCCGAGTGGTGAATGAACCCACTACCATTACGTTTACGGTCAGAGGGTGTCTCACTGCGCCACTTTAAAAATAAGCAGGCAAATCTTGCTGTAGTAGCTGATTACTTTCGTTTATACTGACCTCTTCTGGTGGCAATTCTTTTTTGAGACTATCAGATCCGTCCGTATTCTCTTGTACCATCCAGCTTTCTTCTTTCAGTGACGCCTAGGAAAAACACACTATCTTTAAACATTTTATTTAAATATTTGAAAAAAATCTATTACATTAAATAAATTAATTATTTTTTAGCGTCATGCATCCCGCACACAGCGGAGTAGGCTAGAGGGAACCTTAACATTAACACAGAGGACAGTGGGGAGGTGGAGAGGTTAATTTATAGCCTTAACATATCTCGTTCACAAAACCTACAATGTACGTATATGGTGATATTATTTTTTAATATAATATTATTAACATAATATTAAGTTCCAGCGTAACAAAAATTTGCACGAATTCAAAAATTGATAATTTATTAATTATGTATTTTACATTTTCGACGACGACGATATGTATTTGAATCGCTTACCAAATCATTACTATCAACATCCTGCTTATGGACTTGCTTCACATGGTCCTTGAGGGCGAAGGCGCGCGCGTAGCTCGCCCCGCAAAGTGTGCAGGAAAATTTCAAATTATTCTGCCTTGTGTGCACTTCCATGTGCATTCGAACTGCGTACAGCGATGCGAACGGCCTGATGGATCATATTACCGTTCATACTTATGTTCAAATGTAAATGGAAAACTACTGTAGAAACTCGATTGACCGGATATCCGGATAATCGAATGTATGGAGAAAACGTTTAAAAATAATAATGGACAGAAATTATTAAAAAAAAACGTTTGTTTAAATCCAATTAATCGAGTTTCTACCGACTTTTCTAATTTGTCTTAGCAAGTGGGATCAAATTTACTACTTGCTATCAACTTTACAATCAAGTACTGTGATATTTATTACTAAAAAAACGGCACAGACGCACAGCACTGACCGTAAACGTCATGGTTGCAGGTCTAATTCCCATTATAGAAAAGGAATTGTCAAATAAAAAATCTATTTATTCTTACCTATTACACTGTTGGCAGGAGAATGGTTTAGTATGTGAAAATTTATGACCTGCAAGCTGCACTGAGGTCTTGAATGCCTTGGGACAGAACGGACATTTGTACGCGCGAACTTCCGAATGTGTTAACAAGTGGTGGTTGTATACACTGTGCGCTTTGAACCTGCACAATAATAACATAAATTAGTAAAATGAAACAAGATATTTTATTTATAATCGATTATAATAAAACATACAAAAAAAAATCACCTTGTGTACTTTAATAAGTACTTACGCGCTCTATTATTTAGCAAAGTATGCTGATAGAACCCTGTTAAGACACTCCGCTCTCCATTTTCGGAGGAATCAAGACATTCCGCGTTGTGTGGTGGAACTCTACGCCGCGCTTTGTTCTTATTACCAGAGCCTGTACTCTGCACCAGAGCAAGAAATGAAAATATTAAATGATTTATGAACGCAAGTTATACCACCCACAATAGTCGCACTTATAATATATACACGCTGTGCCACTGCGACAAGACGGCCTCAGCTTCAAAATAAATTTTAAATTTATAACAATTACAAAATGTGACTTAAAATCATTTTTTGATTAGCATCAGATGTAATAAATAGACATCATTTATACTCATTGTATACACTATGTGCTTATAGTGTAAGACGTAAAAATTGTACGACCTTTGGTACCTTACTCCAATTATATCACTTACAATATATTTATAATAATATCTTAATAAGTTGCATTTATGGTGATTTGTGAGTCACTCATAGGTAATGACTAACGCCTTGTATTGTTTTATTATTTTTTTACTATTTAAGAAATATATACATTTGCAATTTTTATACAAGATGGATGGAAATGTAACGCTGTTATAGGGCTGCGAAACGAAGGTATTACAGAATAAGAATAACAGAAAAATGATTGCTGTGGACATGCGTCTTTTCATATGATATGTGAAATGGCAGCTACTAGTGAAGATGAATGATCGAATCAATGAGTCATAAAAGAATGGAAAAATTATGAAGGAAGAGGAAGTGATAAGAATTGCAAGGGGAGACCTCGGTTGACCTTCGAAAAAACAGTATCAATGATACTGGATGAAGGTCACTTAAAAGTACACATATAACAGATAATATAATTTATTATAAATTTCTAATGTTCTAATCATTATTTATTTTCAACACTGACTGTTATAAATAACAGTAAATAATATTCATTATCTGCTATGAAAATAGCATGTGGCGCCTAGGAGTTGTTCGGCCTACATCGAGTCCAGCCAAGGTCG
>JAATLQ010011067.1:3127-26026 GCA_013421005.1 Heliconius erato x Heliconius himera
ACAGCAGGGTAGGCAGAGGGAACCTAGTGTTAAACACTCCGTTCCCCACTTTCTGCCGAATTTTGGAGGCATTGCGTGTTGAGTGGCAGAACTCAACGCCGCGCTTAACCTCGACACCAGAGCGAAGAAATGGAAATATAAATTTAAGTAAATATTTCATCTCCTCGAGTGGGGATCGAACCCACAACCAGTCGGTTTTGCAGTCACACCTCGTGCCGCTGCGCCACGACCGGCCTCAAATAATAATAGAATAAATAATTTAATAATAATAATTTAATATTTCAAGAATTTTGTATGTAGAAATAATAAACACAAAAGAAAATAGGTTGTTGTTAACTTAATTTCTGTAACTTTATTTTATTTATTTTTTTATAGTACAATAAAGAATATATATATATATATATATATATATATATATATATATATATATATATATATATATATATATATATATATATATATATATATATAAAATATTATTCTAAACAGTAAATAATAGATACTAATAATTCAGACGGATCGTCTCCGTTTCAAAAGAATTTTATGTCATTTTGTTACAACCGTCTAAGTGAGCCAATCATAAATATAGAGACCTAGCTTTAGGTTTTTGTGCTATTTGGCAAAGATAAAACTATGACATACTCGTATATTGCATACTTTACTATCGTAGTTACCTACTGTTATTACTGGTACTATTTTAATATTTTTTAGATATTAGCATTTTTAAAAAGACAGAAAGAGGCTGTCGTTACGCAGTGGCACAAGCGTGTACTGTGTACTGTATACGCGACATTAGTGAGTTCGATTTAGGGAAATTAATTATTATTTATTTATATTTTCACTTCTTCGCTTTGGCAACAAGCCAAATCGCAGCGTTAAATTCCACCCACCCACACACTTAACACGTTATGTCTTAAAAATTGGACGTAAAGCATAGAACGGAGAGTCTTAACTTATATTTTTGAAAATGTTATGTATGTTAAGAAAAACATTAATAATTTTACCAAAATTGGTGATTTTCATAATATTAGCACTAGAAATAGGCATAATCTTGGTGCACCTGTAACTCGGTTGCATCGAATCCGTAGTTCTTTTCTGGGACAATGTGTACGCTTTTACAATAGGATCCCAGAAAACGTCAGAGAATTTTTATTATCAAATTAATGATTTTATAAATGACAACACGCTTTGGGAATGAAATGCTCACTCCAGTCTATTTCAAAGGTATTATTTGTCACAGATAATTAAATATGTATTTGTTTAAAATTGATTTTAAACAAATAAGTCCCGTTGAGTTTCTTGCGCCGGTTCTTCTCAGGTCTGATGCATTAACTATAGTGAACTAGTGGTAAATTATTTGACGTTCGAAAAAAAGAAAAAGAAGATTCCCTCTGCTTACTCTTCTATACGAGACTTATAGGTATAAGTCTCGTATAGAAGAGTAAGCAGAGGCTTATTCACATACAATAAATATTTTGCATAAGCATAAAACGGGAAGTAACAAAAGTCAATGACAAGCACAACGACACAGGATGATTGTGCATAGATTATAAATTAATGGAAGTCAATGAATTGGCAACGGTGAGTGTTCTAACGAATAAGGTGAGTGGAGAACGATGTTGTCATCTTACAAGGATACGCTTTCAAAGTAAATTGGAGGGTATGGGTAAAATCATTTACGGCTTGCCTAACGACGCGTTAATTGAGTTTAGGTCCCATTATTTAGAAGGCCTTTGTACATATAAAGATATTAAATCACGTTATTAGGCCTACTATTAGGCGAGCAATTTGGAATTATAAACATTCTAGATAAAGAAACTTAAGTATAAATTATTATAGTTTATCACTTAATAAGTTAACTTAATAGACAAATCAATTTTTTGTTTTTAGTGTATTATTTATTTTAATCAAAAAATATCATCACTATATATAACTTTTATTTTTTGGGCAATTTATGCAACATCCACACTATATAATACTCAAATTTTATCCAATTTCAACAATATCATACGTAAATATAAACAGGTGAATTCAATCGTTTTTGAAGTCAGTTAAGAAGATATGAGAATTTTTTATAGCTAAAATTATATTTTTATCTAATTAGACTTAGAATAAAAAATCGAAAAGATCAATCATCTCATTTCTTTAATTTACAGATGGACATTAAAAAAACAAATATTTTAAGGTGTTTTTCCACACTTAGAAAAGAAAAAAACTTTTTTAGAAACGTATAAAACGTACGAGAACGTATGGCTTAGTGGTCAGATTACTTGGACGGTTTCCAAGAGGCGTGAGTTCAAATTCCGCTACGTTCAAATTTTTACACGTGTCTAAAAAAGTATTAAACAAATATTTGTTTTACCTTACCAGTATTTAATCAATATCTCGCAAAACTAACTGTTACGCTATTTCCTTTGCGAATGGCCGAAGAAATTTTAAGTCAGACGACGTGTCTCGAGTAACAACTTAGTATGTTATTAATATTCAATCCATGTTGGTTTGTTACGGCCCTTTTATGTATCCTGACTACCTCTAGAGAGTTTGAAAACCCGATTTATATCTATTGAAATATCAATGATGGTCATTTGGCCATATTGACTGATACATTTGATTTATTCTAGAAGTTTGCTGCCTAGAAATTTAATCTGATTTAGAATTCCTAAAGATATATCTAAAGATATTTTCTTTCGATAGATTTACATATTATACTTTCAAAATAAATTTCGCTATTTTCGCATGTAATTTTTCGTTTTCTAGAAATCTTGTGTAAATAATAAATCAAGTTTCTTGATTTATTGCTTTAATAAATGAAAATTTATCTGAATTTTAATTAATTTATAAAGAAACTAAGTGAAAGTTATATGAAATCTACGCTAATTAAAACATAGCTGTACTTTTTCAAAGCCAACACTATGTCTTTCTAATGAGGTGTCGTCTTTGAGCTTAGAGAGCAATGTTTGTAACGAAATACTCTAGTATTTTTGCTATAATAATAAATATTTTGAATAAAATTGATAACTTTAAAAATATATATAATCGTTAAATATAATCGCTAAATGTTATAGACTAAAAATTAAAATTAAATCGATTTTTTTAGGGTAGGCAAGGGGAAATTAGAGTTAAGACACTCCGTTCTCTACTTTCCGCCGAATTCTTGCGTGTTATTTAAATTTATATTTAAATTTCTCCGCTCTGGTGTCGAGGCAAAGCGAGGCGTTGAATTCCGTCACTCTATACGCAATGTCTCCAGGATTCGGCGGAAAGTAGAGAACAGTGCGATGCCGCAAGCGAGGTTTTTTTCTGCGTGGATATCGGTCCCATGGGAATACCCAGATAAAAAATAGCCCATGTGTTGCTTCACAAGCCCTCTATTTTTGGTGCATCTTTGTCCGATAAAAATCGGTTCAGCTGCTCCTTAGATTAGCCCAGACAAACAAAAAGATGCACAGACAAAAAAAATAAACTGTTTGTTTATGTATTTTTATAAATTTTAAAGTACTCCACTGTTAGAAAAAAAAATTTTATAGACAATAAGTAGCAAGAAGTTTGATAAGAACGTAAGGCTTAGTGGTCAGAGATTGTTTTGAAATCACAGACAGACTCCTTTTTCATTTATACATATATATATAAATAGTAACGTGCTAGCGGATTATTCCACGTATGCTAAATAGTTGTTGTCTGTATTAAAATTGCCTATTGTCGAGCGTAATGTTCACAAAGACGATCATTGTGAACGTTTCGGATCTAGTGATTGATTTAGTAAGCGATGGTCGTGGGGTCGATTTTCATTGAGAGATAATTATGAAACCTGTATGAGTAGGTATCTAATATCGTTTTATAAATCATAAATTACTTTATTTTAATAAATTATAATCCCCACTCGAGACAATGAATTATTATTTATTAATATTTTCTTCGCTCTGGCACCAAGGCAAAAAGCCCGGCGTTGAATTCCACCCCTCAACACGCAATGCCTCGAAAAATTCGGTGGAAAGTAGTGAACGGAGTGTCTTAACACTAAGTTCCATCTACCTACCCTGCTGTGTGCGGGATACAGCGTGAAGCTAATTGGGTTTTATTTTTTAGATCTTGTAGAATTCTTCATGATTGTCATGATATATAAGTTTTTTAGGAAAAGAATTAAATTTTAGTGAATTTCGGCCTTAACCGTAAGATACGTTCTGTGTGTGAACATTCATACGTACGTCGACGGTATAGGTATTTGTACGACGAAACATTTAACATTTGGTTGAATTCACTTAGATTTCATCGATTTGGTGAGCAAGTTAAATTGCATTGGTCGAAGTCTGGAAAATCTTTCATTTTAATACAAATTTTGTAGATTCTGCTGGGACATAAAATGTATTCTCTTGGGCATATAAGCGTTTGCGCCTTATATGGTGATAAGTACGGATGGGCAGAATTTATTAACTTTCCTTCGAGACGATCGCTCGCTTTGATTGGGATGTATATATTTTTCGGTACATTGATCTTGAAAAATACTGTCGAGCTAAAAGACAAAAATAATTCTCATTCTCATGTTTTCTTTTGTAAATGTAAATGAAGAGTAAATATACATGCAACTAGATTTTTCTTAGCAATTTACCGTACATGTTATATATAGATAATATATATTCACTTTATTCAGTGGTTGATGTTTTTTAAAATTCACGCTGTTTCAACCTCAATTTGAGACGTTGTTTGTGTGTTTAGCTTAATAATAAGTTTAGTTTTTAATATAGATATAACTAGCGGCTTGCCCACGGCTTCGCCCGCTTAAAATACATGATTATTGATTTAATAAGCAGAATTGATTGACAACTATAATGACTATGATTATATATGATTTTTTTACGACATTATCGTCAAAGAATTTTTGATTGTTTTAAATTAAAAAATACGACCATTGTTGATATTTGATGTTTATAAAATATATATAAAGCTAATTATTTATTACACGTATATATTTTTGTAACTTTATGTGCTTTTTACCTATATAATATACTCTGTTAAATGTGCTGATGTCAGTGAATAATTTCATTTACTCATCCAGAAACAGCCTTAAATGTTAAATTATTGATTTGAAGGATTCATAACATTCATTGTAAAATAACTGTAATAATTGCATATTAACTCCTGTACAGTTTTTAAATTAGTTACATATATTATATGAACGAACCAACCAAAAAATCTTTGTATTTACTTGATATTTCTTTCAAGATCGTTCTTTATCTTTGTGTTGAATTAATTACGATATCAACTCAAATGATGATAACTTTTTTTTTAATGAACCGATTTTGATGAACTAACCTTTAGTATTTAAGTTGAGTTAAAACAACAAGCAATTGATGAAATTTTCAAGTAAATCGATTCAGTACTTCCAGAGAAAAATGTGAACAAAAATATGTCGACAGACAGACAGCCAGACAGACAGACAAGAAATTCAAAAAAAATCTTTTTGCTTTCTATTATTCTTTTTAAGTGTCCCTCTATCCATTTCAGTCAAAATTACTAAATGTACAGACAAAATATTTTTACTGTCTTATTATATATAGAGATAAGATTGGCACCAGTCGTGGCGCAGGGGCACAAAGTATGGCTGTAAAATCGACTGGTTGTAGGTTCGATGCCCACTCGAGGGAATTATATATTTATTTACATTTATATTTTCATTTCTTTACTCTGGTGTCGAGGCAAAGCGCGGCGTTGAGTTTCGCGACTCAAGACGCAATGCCTCTAGAACTCGGCGGAAAATGGGGAACGGAGTGTCTTAACACTAGGTCCCCGCTGCCTACCTTGCTAAGTGCGAGATACTGCGTAGATTGATTTAAGTTTACATATATATAAATGCCACAGCACTTAGAAACACAATTATATTTGTATTTTATTTACTATTTAGATCGATCTGACCAATCATTTTATAAAAATAAAAATATCAGTGTCGTCCTTAAATAACAGAATGCAAAATATCAAATTCACTGTACTTTTACGCTACAAGTAAAGTCATAGCAAAATATTAGTTCTACGATACAACAAAGTATATTTTAATAATTACGTCGACAGTCATTCCTCACAGTTGTAACAAAGTTTGTGTCACATGTCAGATAATATATTCCGAAATTTTAGTATTATTCTCTCTCGTATGAGTTGGATATCAAGTTTTAGGGAAGCTTATATGTACGCTTCATTTGATAACTTGACATTAAACAACTTTTAATTTAATATTGTGGTTTTTACATTATATGACTAATTTAAAAAAACAATTAAGATAACTTTAAATGCGTTTTTTTTAAGCATTAGGAAAAAACTTCTTGTATATAGACCAGGCCAGGATATCTGAGGTCATTTAATACAAGTATGTCGGAGGAGTGCAGACATGCAGGGAATGTGGCAGTCAGTTGCTTCTTTTTTACACACCAAAACCTTTAGTGTCAACGATACGCGTCCAACGACGCCGAATAAAAGTTCCTGATAGGTTTCACAAAAAGTTTAAACGTTTTTACCCCTACATCTCAATAACTAGTACTAATTCATTTGAAGAGTTTAAATAGACATTTTTCAATATTTATACATTCCATTATGCTCTGCTTGCAGTTTTTTCAGAGAGTCTTGTTTCAAGCATAATATCATAAATATATTAATATTCTATTGTAAAATGAAGAGTTTCTGAGTATAATTTTATTTATTTTTAAAATGACTTTACCTTTCGAACTATTTACGAAAGAACGTTCTTTTTTCTGTTTAATTTTTTTTTCGTGAAATGAACAGAACTATTGTTAAAAATGATCAGGAACTATTTTTCTCATCCCTATGTGTGCAGAACTCGCGCCGACTTTCATTTGCAAAAAAAATATCTGCCAAGGGAAGTTAGCAGATTTTTTTAAATTACTTTTTCCGGAGTAAAAACGTCAGAACTTTTTGTGAAACCTATCAGGAACTATAGAACTCAGCTGCTTGCGAAGAGAACTCAATATTATTTTTGATCTTTTAGACAATGCTCTGCTAAGTTCACAGACAATCATTTTGCTGGATCACATTTTTTTAATGTGGCGCTTCAGCACATCTTTTTATTGCAACTGGCCTATATTTTTTATACGTATATTATACTATATGTTTATTATACAAATTGAGTATGTGTATACTATGTATTGTATAAAAAAATATAAAATGACAATAAACCTACAAAAAAAACCGATTAAGTGTGAGTTGGACTAGCCCACCGAGGCTTACCAATACCCACTTTAGGATTGGAGGTCAACGGGAAACTCAACTTATAAAAATTTAATTAAAATTTAAGTTTATGAAAAAGTGTACTGATTTTGAACGAAATGAACTCCACAATGCCACAGACAGATATTATGTATCTGAAATACACACGTCATACTTATAACATACCTCCTGTTTTTGTTTTTGGGTTAAAAAAGAAAAAAGAAGTATCCACAACTTCTATTGTTCATACTGTAATGATTTTATATTTACAGTTTTAATATTCGCAATAATTTATTACAAAAATGTAAATCAACCTCTTTGTTTAGTAAAAAGATGTTTTTGAAAATAAGTTTATAGAACTACTATCAGACGACACTACAAATGACGCTTTATGTGGTCGGAAAATTCGAGATATACTTTTTAGACTTGGAGCGGAAGAAAAAAGATGTCCTCTAGAATAACATATTGTATTAGAATTTAAGATGGACATTGTACAAGCTTAATAGTATTTTGCTCTGGAAGAAATATAAGTTCTGTAAAAGCCTAGAGATGTTAGATTTCGTTATAATACTATGACTAAACATCTCCTAAAATATCCAAGAATATAATATTCACTTACAAATACAACATGGGTAAATCGCTATTCTTGTACAGTATACATAAAATATAATAAAGTATCCGAAGTAAAACTTTGAGCAGCATTTACTTTAACTTTATTTTTTTATATGTTTTCTGCTACAATAGAATTTTTATTTACAGTTTTATATTTAAACTCATATATTTTTGACACTTGACAAAAAAGCAGGCAACAAAATACTTTCATTATTTGCACAGCGCCCACTGTCGCTTACAGTCGGAATTTTAATGGGACATTTTACAAGAAACTTTACTTTTAGGTCTTCGTTTTCTTGAAGTTACATATAGAAAACTGACATTAAATAAAGGTTTGATAGAACTAAAAAATAAATTATTACATTATTTTTTATTATTATTAACTTTGTAGCATAGCACATTAGCACTCATAGCACATTACATTTAAAAATGTATTTAATTAATCAAATGTCTTAAATGAAATTAGTGTATATTTTTTTTTATTTATTGGTGTTTTTATTTTTATGACATAGATTCTCGACGATATCCAATTTCCGTCCATAACGGAAAACTAAGCAAACACGTTTTCGTAAATAAAACTAAAGATTTGTTCGTCCAAAAGTCGCTTTCAGTCCGGCATATCTCTAGCTTTGAATCTAATATCAAGTGAATTGTTCAACATAATGATTTATTTGACTTATATAAGTACAGTAACTATTAGACAATGCTTCGAGAACAAGAAAATGGCGAAAAAGAGTCTTAATGAGAATGGAGAGTTCTAACACTAGATTCCCACGTTCCATCTACATACACTGCTATGCGTGGGATACAGCGTGAAGCTGAAAAAACACAATGCTAAAAAACAAATAAAATCAGTTTCACGCTGTACCTACACACAGTAGAGTAGGCAGAGGGAACCTAGTTTAACATACTCCGTTACCCACTCCCCGTCAAATTCTGGAGGCATTGCGTGTTAATTGCGGAAATCAACGCCGCGCTTTACGGCGACTCTGGAGCGAAAAATTAAAATAGAAATTTAAATAAATATTTAATTTCCTTGAGTTGGGATCGAATCAACATCCATTCGGTTTTGCAGTCACCTTGTGTCCCTGCGCCACGACTGCCCTGAAAAACATAATGTTAATATCAATTTTACTCTCATATAAAAAAAAATAAGCGGAAATGTATATCAACAGAATATTTCATAAAATAACAAATTAATCAAAATCACTGCCAGCTTGTACCATGGCGCGTCTAATTGTATGGGCTCGATCTCGGCTAGTCAGGTCAAAGCGCACAACTGTCATTATGCCCAAGTCACAGACAGGCACTTATTGATTCCAGACCAGATTTAGACTGAAATCTAATACAAAGAATTAACCGTACCATTTAGCAAGTTTGCATAGGTTTTCTACATAGAGGTCATTGGGTCGACTTTTATAGTGTCTCGTACTGTTGTTTGATCTCTGTAACCCCCATTTGACAGATTGATTTGCTTTTATAATCTGTGTTATGTAAATTTGATGTGACACAGATATTAAAATGCTAGCGACCCGCTTGCGGCTTCGCTCGCTTGAACTGTTCAAATATTTATTTATTAATCTGAATCCAAGCGTTCAGAATTACTTAAACTATTAGCCATTTCAATAAAACAGTTTGTAGTTATAATATCGAACAAAACGGTTTGTATTGATTTAACTTTTTTACTTATGCTTATAAGTAAAAAAGTTAAATCAATTTAAATAAAACAAACACTAAATATTAAGACAAGTTTGTCAGAATAGAATTGTAAAAAGTGTATTTAAATCGGGTAAGCCGTTTCTGAGATTAGCGTTCGCAAACGCACAGACAAACAGACAAATCTAAAGACAGACAAAACTTTTAAAAATCTTTGTTTTGGGTTATAATACATTCTAAATGTCCCCAATAATATATTTTCTCATATATCTTCCATACACAAACATCGCTTAGTTAAAATTTTATTATATAAGAAGATGACCATGCCATTAAATATTTACTGTTTTCTTAGATGACTTAAGCAGGACTGTTTGTCTTGCTTCGTATAGGATTTTTGAGTATTTACATAATTTAAATAACTGTTCTTTAGTTTTGACTATATATAATTTTTTTTCAACTTCACACTGTATCCCGCATGGAGAGGAGGAAGAGAATGAATGTATATATGTTTTATTTCCTCGAGGAAAAATCGAACCCATAACTTGTAGCGTTTACAGTTACACGTTTGTGCCCCTGAGCCACGACTGGCCTGTATATACTGTATATACATATAACACTGAAACATTTTTAATATTATTTTATGATAAAAGCAGTTAACATTACAGAAGGTTCAACTCATACTCAATGGTAAATTTATATCAATTTAAAACAAACAAACAATCATATTATTCTATGTAACGAAATTCAACGTCTTTAAATATTTAGAGGCCAGTCGTGGCGCAGCGGCACGAGGTGTGACTGTAAAACCGACTGGTTGTGGGTTCGATCCCCACTCGAGGAGATGAAATATTTACTTAAAATTTATATTTCCATTTCTTCGCTTTGGTGTCGAGGTTAAGCGCGGCGTTGAGTTCTGCCACTCAACACGCAATGCCTCCAGAATTCGGCAGAAAATGGGAAACTGAGTGTCTTAAAACTAGGTTCCCTCTGCCTACCCTGCAGTGTGCGGGATACAGCGTGAAGCTGAATAAATATTTACAAGATAAACTTAGTATACGTATATCATACATTACCAGGTTCCTCGTGGTTATCTTGAAAAGTAAAAAAAGATAACGTAAATTTAAAAATAAAAATATATGACAATCAATTTATATATCTTTTTAATATATCTTTTACTTTCACGTTGTATACCGTACATAGCAGGGTAGACAGAGGGAACCTAGTGTTAAGACTTTCCGCCGCATACTAGAGGCATTTTGAGTTGAGTGACGGAACTCAACGCAGAAATTTGCTAGGTACCAGAGGAAGATAAAATGAAAATGTTTAATATATAATTTCTTCGAGCGGAAATCGAATTCAAAACCTGTCGCGTTAACAAGAAGTACGCTTGCGGGCCTCGAGTTTAATATTACTTTTCTACATAACCAGTGACGTTTGTACAAATCGATATGCACACGTGTATGACATAGTAGTAAAGTGTATAGTTATAAAGTATATAGAACCCTTGTAGTAGGCTTTTGCCGACTAAAGATAGATTCTATAACACATCGCCTATTTCATATAGCGTCAGTCACACCAAATCCTACCATGTCACCGTGACAGGCCAGGCCAGTCGTGGCGCAGAGGCACAAAATGTGACTGTAAAACCGACTGGTTGTGGGTTCGATCCCTACTCGAGTAGATGAAATATTTGCTTAAATTTATATTTCCATTTCTTCGCTCTGGTGTCGAGGCTAAGCGCGGCGTTGAGTTCTACCACTCAACACGCAATGTCTCCAGAATTCGGCAGAAAGTGGAGAACGGAGTGTCTTAACACTAGGTTCCCTCTGCCTACCCTGCAGTGTGCGGGATACAGCATGAAGCTGATTTATTTTTATTCATCCCTCATGTAGAAGGGTAGGCAGAGAGCACCTAGTGTCTAGACACTCCGTTACTCCCAATTTTTGATTCGTTGCGTATTGTTAGTAATAAAAAAAATTAAAGCGTTTCATTGTTAAGTACTCACGAAAATTTTATTCTCGCTACGGTTGATTCACAATGTACGTGATTTAATATTGGTAAATTAAAAAGTTGTGGTTGTAATAAGCGTTCAACATTTAAGTCAGTTAGCAAAATTTAAACAAAATGAAATACTTACTGGAATGTAACAATGTTGTAAAGTATATTTTGGTGGAATCGATGTTTTGTGAAACCTGAGTTGAATACAATATAAGAGCTTCGTGATTTTTCATCAAACAAACAATGTAATTTTGGTGCTTTAAGACGTAGATATAATGTAGCATTGTTTAAAAATAAATCGTTTATACTTAGTTTAGTTGCGGTGTTAAGTTCTGCTGCTGGCATGGAAGAAGAAAGGCTGTCGGAGTGTAAATATTTATTTTTTAGAAGCCAATTAAGTTAATAAAAATAGCAACTCTTTCTTATTATTATTATTTAACTTCACGCTGTATCCCACAAACAACAGAGTAGACAGAGGTAATTTGAGAACCTAGTGTTTAAACATTTCCTTCTCACTAAGACACTTTCGCTCCTCACATTCAGCCGCATCCTGGATGTGTTGCGTGTTGAATGGCGGAACTGCCTTGTTATCAGAAAAAAATAAATATTAAATATTTAATTTCCCTAGTTCTGCCACTCAACACGCAATGCCTTCAGAATTCGGCAGAAAGTGGGGAATGGAGAGTCTTAACACTAGGTGCCCTCTGCCTACCCCGTAAGTGTGCGGGATACAGCATAAAGCTGATTTTATTTAATTTCATCGACCGAGAATCGAATTTGCAACCTGTATCGTTTATAGTCATAATATGTCATTGTGTCACAGATAGCCTCTAACATATTTTGGTTCCAAAATGTAAAGCAAGAATTTTATTATGAAATCTGCATATCTTTTTATAGTGCAATAATAGCGAAGAAGTTCTTTGAATACAATTATATAAATTTATCAGTTCTTAGAACACTCATATATAATTTATTTCTTGTGTTCTATTTTTTTGTTTGTATCAATTATATTTCATGTCGCGTATTGCATTTCGTTCTAGATAATAAATCTCTCGTTTCATATAGAGACTACCCATTGGATATCACATAAAGCTTTTGTGAATGCGTAAGTTATTTTGCCCTTTCGTCAATATTTAAATTTTTATAACTAACTGTTAACATTTGTATCAATAAAATTATATTTAAATGGAATGAAGTAGAAACAAATGAAGTGTAACAAGCATATAAAAAATTCAACGTAGCCCTATAAGAACTTATAGCTAAATTGATCAGAGTACTTGGGCGGTTCAAGAGGCGCGGATTCAAATCCTGCTACGTTCAAAATTTTGATATGTTTTCTTAAGTGTCACATAACACAATTCCAAAATATAAAAAAAGAAATAAAATAAATAAATCAGCTTCACGTTGTATCCCGCACACTGCAGGCTAGGCAGAGGGAAACTAACGTTAAAACATTCCGTTCCCCACTTTCTGCCAAATTCTGGAGGCATTGCGTGTTGAGTGGCAGAACTCAACGCCGCGCTTGTCCTCGACACCAGAGCGAAGAAATGGAAATATAAATTTAAGTTAATATTTCATCAAGTTCATTTGGTTTCATTTGGTTAGTAAAGTAAACGTTACGAGATGAACTACCGACAATATGCTCGATAGTACTCAAACTAACACCTGATTATAGGCATTTAAGCGCTGAAACAGCCCTTAGGTATATTAGATAACTCAATACTCACTAGAAACGTGACACAGCATACGCTATTATCAGATAGATTGTGACGTTTTGTGTGGATAATATCAACGGCATACAAGGTGTTTATCGTTTTAAGGTTCCCCTCACTTAGATATGCCGGATCACGAACGAAATTGCGAAATGAATAGTTTGTGGTGGTTTCCGAGCATTGCTCGACATGTTTCTACATAATTTCGAGTTTTGAATATATTGAAGTAATTAAAGTTATATTGTATTTTGCTTTAGAGGTAGTTCGAGTTCGTTTTAGAAACTAGATTTGTAGCATACAAAACTTATAGTTGGGGCCAGTCGTGACCCACAAACGTATGGCTGTAAAGGCGGCAGGTTGTGGGTTCGATTCTCACTCGAAATGAACTGTTTAATATTTTCATTTCTTCTTTCTGGTGTCGAGATAAGGCGGGCATTGAGTTCCGCCACTCAACACGCAATGCCTTAAGAATTCGGCGAAAAATGGGGAATGGGAGCGACTTATTTAGAACGGAGTATCTTAAATCTAGAATCCCAGGTTCCCTCTGGCTACCCTGCAACATCCGGACTCTCTACCTAACTAGATAAATGCGGGATACAGCGTGAAACTAGAAAAGATATTTCATATTTAGATATAAATAAATTCTTACATATCTGAAAGACAGTTAATAAAACAGGCATTTCAATAGTGGTATATTTCAATAAATTACATAAATGTCTCTACCAATAACATCTAAACACGACAGTCCTCCTGCAAACATCACATAAATCTATATCGACAGGACATTTAAGACAGTTTCTACGTGAGTTATATTTAGTAGAATACAGGACACATTTTTATTATTATTAATAAGCTATATGGATTAAGACGGCGGTCGTATATTCTAATACGAGAAGTATTTAATAAAATGTAAGGTTTATCGCATACAATTCAATTTGCTTTTCATTTTTTACAGTGTTAAGATATCCTTTTCCCACATATAGGAAATGAAAATATTTTATTACCTTGAGTGGGAATCAAACCCACAGCTGTCACGGTTACAGTCAGCAGCGTCAAGACAGCCTCTGAATATGATATTATATATTTCGTTTGAAACTTAAAATGAAAAACCACGTCAAAACGGTCGTTTAAAAACCGCACAAAGTCATATATGAATGAAAAGATGTAAAGACAGTAAACAAACTTCAGACTCCATTAGGCGACGTGGTGGGCGCTACGTCAACATTGTCAACATTGTCAGCATTGTCAGCATTGTCAGCATTCACCTCGTTAAAAGCTAACCTTTTTTTGAGTGCTTAGATAAATTTAGCCCTCATCCAATTGACCTTGAGTGTTGTCTTGTCTTTATATTATATAGAAATTATTTTAAACTTTTGATATGGCATGGATAATTATTAGTCATATGATTTTAATGTAAAATTACACATTTCTATTTGATTTATTTTTTTATTTTTACACAAATATCTGTACGACTTAAAATATTTGTAAAAATAGAGTCAGCTACCTGCATATAGCAGCGTAGTGTTCTTGCCCCATAGATTTAAGACAAATTTTTTTTCAGCTTCACATTGTATCCCACACATAGCGAACTAAGCGGGTGGAACCTAAAAACATAGTGTTAAAACACTCTGTTTGCATTAAGACTTCATTAAGACATCTGTTTCTACCTTTCGCCGATTTCAAGAGTGGTGGAAGTCAACGCCGCGCTTTGCATCGACACTAGAGCGAAAAATTGAAAATATTAAAAGTTTCATTTCTTCAAGTGGGGATCGAACCCACAACCTAACGCGCTTGTACACGCGTGTGCCCCTACGCTAAAACGGTCTCAATCATTCATAACACATTTTGAAAGCTCAAATATCCTTATCCTTACAAAAATCAACAAATTTGGCAAAGTTTTGTAATTAAATATTAATTCATCTATAGAAGGTTCACGACCCGCTACAGCGTAAACATATATTTCTATTTCGCAAAACAGATTTAAGTAAAAGAAAAATAAAAAAAAGCAAAGTTGCCAACGTTATGATTTGTTTTCAAAGCCGAAGTCACTTAACAAGGGTATTGTCCTTCCTTCTGTTTGCCCAATTTCCTTCCACTTAAAATCAATTTCGAAAGCTTAGCTCCGTATTATTGGACAAGTTTTACGAAAATATCATTATAATATTTTCTCAAGCATATCAACCGTAAGTAAAACGCTAAGTTTATATTGTAGGAAAGAAATTATATTTTATTTGGCGAAATTATATAATAGGATTCCTTTTATTTTGGAGATTGTGATAGAATTTTTTCACACAGATTTTTCAATAATATTACGCATAATATTTTGAAAATAAAGCTGAATATGTAGTGTTTTAACACGAAGTTCCCTGTGGCTATCCTGCTATATATTCGGGTTACAGCGTGAAGATGAAAGCAGTAGTCAAGTAGGTACTTGAATGACAATAGATTTATGACAAGAAATTGATTTGAGTATTTTCTCTGAGCAATTTTTCTTATTTAAATTTAAATAGTTTAAAATAAAGTAGGTAATATTTTTTTAGCGTTACCTAGTGTAAGGACCATATGCTCTCTCCTTGATAAAATAACATCTCCCACGATATATTTTGAACTACGCAACGGATTTTGATTCAGTTTTTTTTTTATTTTTTACAAATAGACATACTAAATAGGTGTATAATACACATCATATATACAATTTTTAATAATATTAAGGTAGAGCTGAAATATAACATTTATAATTTGATGTCGTAATATTTTTTTTTGTGTAATTACTATATAGTCTACGCGGACGAAGTCGCGAGTGGAACCCTAATTTCACTAAAAATAATGATCGAAATGTCACTAGGATGTGTAAATCCTAATAAAATGTATTTATTTAATTTATTTGTACAGATTATTGATTTTAAATGAAACTTGGTTCCGTGGTTACGAGTAGACCACGGACTACTGCAACGTGTTCGATACGTCGGGTTTCCAATAATGTATAATCTTAAATATACGCGATTAATCTTGGCGAAAAAAACTCGGCGGAAAGTCGGGAACGGAGTGTCATGCCTCTCCCTACCCTGCTGTGTGCGCGATACAGTGTGAAGCTGAAAAAAAGAAAAAAAAATGTATCATCATACTGTCATTACAAAAATACTTAAAATATTTAATATACTGTAGATATCAAATTGTACACAAAGTAAGTAGGTCTCCGGCAATAGTTCCAAAGTTTATAAGGCTTTCTAAATTTTTTTAAATGCATTAAAGTTGAAAAAGCAATGTTAATAGTAAGCGAAAAAAAGCTATAAGAATATTATCACTCCAGAACAATTTAAAAACAGTGCTTACCCAATTATTAAACCATTTTTAAGTATCATAAACCGTGTATAATAAATTGATAAATCTTTTTTATGTGGCCTTATCGGGTTTTATGAGAATTTACTCTCTCATAAGCTTCGAAACGATCTCCGGAACTGCAAAAGTCTAATATCGTTAAAAGATTAAGATAAAACATTTTTAGTTATTTATTATACGAGGCCGTTTTGGTGCAGCGTCTGGCTGTTAATGCGATAATAGTGGGTTCGTTCCCTGTTGGGGATGATTATATTTAAAATTTTATATATATGTCACCATTTTTAATCTACCTTGCTAGAAGTATTCATGTTAAAATAACTTTGGTTAAAGTGTTTTAGCGTGTGTCATGTGTTCACATATGAGTAGAACCAAAGGCCAGGACATGGTCGAAGGATCTATTCGTTTATTTTTAACGCCCACCACGCATCGTCTCCGACATACTTATATGGTTTTTAACTTCATGTTCACACTTTAGCACATGGCAGGGTAGGAAGACGGAACCTGGGAACCAAGTTTTAAGATACTCAGTTCTTATGAAGACGCATCCGTTCCACAGTTTCCGAGGAAATCTATAGGCATTTTATGTTAAGAATTACAATAAATATATATTGATGCTTACAAAAATTTGAATCAGAGTTCATTGCGTCACGTAAAAACAACGAAGTATGTAGATTTCTAACTAGCAATCTGCCCGCAGCTTCGCCAGTTTGACGTACAATTACACCTAACTGCACCTAAGATTTTTTTATTATTACATTGCAATTTATATTGCTATTTTCCATTTAATAAATTGGTAAATAATAAAGATAACTGCAATTTATATGGTTTCTATGTGCTTAAAACGAGACAAAATCAGGCAAACACAGGCATCCACAAAAAGAACAGTCACTTCAGTGGTTTTCCTACCCTGCTCTGTGCGGGATACAGCGTTATGCTAACAAATTATAATTTTTAAATTCGTAGGATCTTTTGAATAAAATAATCGATTTAAATAGTTCAAAAAGTAAACTGCAGATATTGAAATAGTATATAATAACGAAATTATTTATTTGGATACGGATTAATATAAAGGTACGGATAACATTGTCTGATTATGGCCGAGGTTTCTACGTAATATTAAACTGTAAAAGTAGTTTAGGGCCAAATTGCAATAGTAGCACATATGGTATCGCAAACTTTTTTGTAGATATTGATATTTTCTTTAATTTTGTAGAACATTTTTTGGTTCCATCTTCAACAGTTTCTGCAAGGCATGCGTTAAAAGATATATTTAATGCATTTACCCTTGGGTTGTATTATTAAAGTTTTAATAGAGATCCCAAAATTTTTCTAGCAATATATATAGTCTATGTTACTCAGTGATAATGTAGCATTCTAATAATGAAAGAATTTTCAAAATCAGTATAGTAGTTTTTGAGTTTATTCGTTACAAACATACATATTAATCTTTTCTCTTTATAATATTACTAGTGGGCGCGCGCGGCTTCGCCCGCTTATTTGCACCCTTAGGGGTAAATTCTAAAAAAAAAACACTAAACACGTGTTCAATAAAATATTTTTAACAGTCTGAATTTATTTTTTTATAAGAATCGATGGCGATTTAAAGATTTTTCCATACAAACTTTCAACCTCTTATTTGCACCCTTAAGTGGTGAATCCTGAAAAACCATGAAAGACGTGTTCAATAAAATGTTTTTAAGACTCTGAATTTCAAATTTTATAAAAATCGATGCCGATTCAATAAATTTTCCATACAAACTTTTAACCCCTATTTCATCCCTTTAAGGTAAAAATTTTTCAAAATCCCTTAGTGGATGTCCAGATTATGAAAATAAATATCTGTCCAAATTTCACGTTTCTACGCACAGCGGTTACGGCTGTGCGTGCGTCTTGCCTCAGTCAGTCAGCACAAGTCCTTTTATATATATAGATAGGTATCAATCAGGTACATGTCCTTTTATATATAGATTATAGGTATAAATTATGTAATAGATATAGGAAAATTATTTATCAATTTGTTAAATACGTTACGAAAGTAGGACGTAGGTTGTGTAGGTACCCCTTTATTATAAGAGAGTATTTATTTACGTAAATAGGTAATGTTATTGCTAAAGGTGAAACCTAATTACATTTTAAGTGAGCCAGCACTATTTCACATATATTTAATTTTATTTCTATATTTAGATTTATTATAATAAAATGATTAAGTAAACTTGTATGTTAATTAACATTTCACTTCAGAGGTTTCATTCAATATAATAAAATGTTGAAATATTTCTAATTTTCTAAATAATTGGCTTCTTTGACATTCTATTACTCTTAATTATTTAAGGGAACTATCGACCCACTCGCGGCTTCGTCCGCTTGTACTACACAATTAAATATTTTATGTTACCCAATAATATTATCATTTTAAAGACTAAGAATATCCATATATTAATAGCAAAAAATTCAACCAATTTAATGAAATACTCATTTCGTAGGAATATTTTCGCAAGTAATTCTTTATATTAACACTTTTTTTTTATTTATAAGCCAATTGAAATAAAACAAGCACTAAATGTTAAGGAAAACCAAACGATGACAATGAAAAGTGGATTTAAATCGGTCAAGCCGTTTGTAAGATTAGTGTGAACTAATGCACAGGTAAATTGACAAAGAAACAAATCAGCAGATAAAAAAATAAAAAAATCATTGTTTTAGTTTTGTATTCGATGCGCGCATTTTATATTTTGTTGCGTTCATGCTGTACACAGCAGGCATTGGGAACCTAGTGTAAAGACACTCCACACCCCATTTTCTACCGCATCCTGGAGGAATTGCACGTTGAGTGCCGGAACTCAACTCAATAGGGTGGGTCAAACTCTACAGGGTGGAAGTGTCAGCACCACTTTAAATGAAACAGGAACGGTACAGTTTTAACTTCTCTATAAAAGCCTATTATTAATTAATTTTTTTTTCCAAAAATGCAAGTGTTTTTTTTTTCAAACAAAATAAATAACAAAATTATTGTTGTAATATAAAACGCCATTTTTCAAGAACGACGCACGCACACATGCACCTATAACAAGGACACCGCCACATACGCCTCATTCCGAAATCGAGTCGTAAGTATTGGCGGCAAAGTTCAATGTTGATTAACCTTAGTAGTATTTTTGTAGTAGTATGTGTTTACGTTATTAGTATCTATGCGTAACTGCGTCACACGAAATACAGGTATGGGTAAACATCGTGAAATGAAAAAAAAATCCTACGTCTAAACTGTTGAGGTATCTTGATTAATTTCTTTAGGTATGGGTTTAAAATATTTTACCCTGTATGCTGTCCCCTTAAAAGGAGCGCTGACACTTCCATTCTGTATAAAAACCTACTATTTTTATCTACTAAACAAAATAAATACAATTCTTTTCTAACACTCTAGGTAAGTGCTTAATAACCGTCATCAACACTAAACATAACAATATTTTTCCGAAACCAGGTCATTATTTCGAAAACTTTCCAAGCAAACGTACTGTGTATCCAAAATGAATCATTGACAATTTCCAAGAACTGATGGCGCCATTAGCGGCTGGAATAAAGCACTTTATTATATCACAACTTCGTGTAATCTAGTTGCGTGTTTTTAGGGTGGGAATGTTGAAATAAAGGTTGTATAAGAAATATAGGGTTGATAAAAAGGATTAGTTACGTCCTAAGATACTATCTACGCATGAAAACTCTTCTATGAAATGTCCTTATCGTTGCCTTTTTGAGTGGCCTCGGATATAGAATATGTTAAAGAAAAATGTTTTCCCTTGATATTGGTAGGTACTAGTAGTTTTTTCTAGCCTTTTGATCTTGACCAGGAAAATTGACTTTAGGTTGTCGGTCGTAGGTTGTAGCAACTATATTAAATTTCAATTTTCGCGGTTTTAAATGGTCATCATTTTAGTAAATTAGGGTTGCCTTCTGAATGTTCAAAGTTTTTAAGATCTTTAAAGTTACAGTACGTTAAGTAGTTATAACATATAATTTAAACACAAATTATAATACATTTATATGTTTACGTACTCTGCATATATGCGGGATTCAGCAGCAGCTGAAAAAAATAAATAGATTTTTTTTATTTTGTTACTTGCAAAAAAATGTTTGTATTTAAATGAATATTTCACATATTTATTTCACTTCTTTAACTAAAAGGTTTCTATAACTGAAAAAGAAATGTCTTTTCATACGTGAAAAGCGCTTAGCAGTAAAATATTGAGATGTTCAGAAAATCGTTCTTTGCGTTAACAAACATTATTTGTGTATATTTTGATATACGCTTTGAAAGTATAGCAAACGAGTAGCTAAGTTCAGTGGCCTGGAAAAGTTTCTTAAATAATACTTCATACATGAATTATTTCATAATTTATTCTATAGGCATTGCAAATATTTTCTATGTACATAGACGCAAAGACAATGTGTGACTGTAAACGAAATGCTTTTGGGTTCGATTCCCGCTTAGGTAAAATAGTTATCTTAATTTCGTCGCTCTGGTAACAAGATAAAACGCGGTGTTGATTACCGGTATTCAACATGTCTTGCAAAATTGGGTGGAAACTAGGAAACGGAAGCTTAATACAAATTAATAATATGTTTAGATACTCCATTTTTCACTTTTCGATTGTACACTGAGACACTGTGACAATTTGAATGTAGGACTTAACGTAATTGTTTAACTGGGGTAAATAAAAAAATATTTATAAAAACAAAAACCCCGACTGCATAAAACTAAAAAGAAAATAAACAAGCCCAAATAGTTTATTAGGATTAACAGTCGGGACCTCTTTAAATTATGCGGGGTTCTTGGCAAAGATTTTACTGATTGAAAAATTACTTATATATGGTTTTTGTTTTTATAAATATTTTTTTTATTTTTCACTTTTTTGTTAGGATTCATTATGGTAATGATAATCATGATATACTTTTTTGAAATCCTCGTACTGAATTCTTGAATATCAACCATTGGGTATCAACCATATTGTGGTATTCGAAACTAAAAAAATTTTTTTCACTAAGTCCAATGGCGTCCCACAACCGCCATGATTATTTTTATTTAACGTCACCTATCTAAGAACACTTGGGCTTAATTATGTAAATCCTTTCAGCGGTTCTGAAAATATGAGGTAATAAAGAATATTACATACATACATACATACATACATACATACAAATACGCGCGAAAAACATAACCCTTCCTTAGTAGTTGGGAAAAATGGAAAAATGCAGGCCTCTATATTATTATAGTACTAGCGGCCCGCCCACGGCTTCGCCCGCTTAAAATACATGATTATTGATTTAAGCAGAATTGATTGACAACTATAATAAAATAAAATAAATAAATAAATCAGCTTCACGCTGTATCCCGCACACAGCAGGGTAGGCAGAGGGAACCTAGTGTTAAGACACTCCGTTCCCCACTTTCTGCCGAATTCTGGAGGCATTGCGTGTTGAGTGGCAGAACTAAACGCCGCGCTTAACCTCGACATCAGAGCGAAGAAATGGAAATATAAATTTAAGTAAATATTTCATCTCCTCGAGTGGGGATCGAACCCACAACCAGTCGGTTTTGCAGTCACACCTCGTGCCGCTGCGCCACGACTGGCCTCACACCCTATAATAGAATGACAAACAAATATAAAGACAACATACAACAACATATATAATATAAAGACAACTATAATGACTTCTAATATGATTTTTTGTTACTTTAATCTGTAATATTCTATTATGATTTTTTTACGACATTATCGTAACTTCTGTAAGAATTTTTGATTGTTTCGAACTAAAAAATATGACCAATGTCGATATTTGATATTCATAAAATATACATAAAGCTAATTATTTATTATATATACACATATACATATATATATGTAACATTACGTTCTTTTTACCTATGTTATGTTTTTTAAAGCTCTGTTAAATGTGCTGATGTCACTTAATAATTGTACTGCTTCAGAAACAGTCTTAAATGTAAAATTATTAATTTGGTTAAGGATTCATAATATTCTTTGTAAAATAACTGTAATGTTTGCATATTAACTCCTGTTTGCATATTATTAGATAAATGAATAATTGGTAAATATGTAGTTATTACAGAGTACACGTATAAAGGATGTTTTTAGGCATTTTTATATAGATTTATTTCAAACGAACGAACGAACCAAAAAATCTATGTATTTACTTGATATTTCTTTGAAGATCAAATCGTTCTTTATCTCTGTGTTGAATTAATTACGATTTAAACTTTACTGTTACGATTTATGAAGGTAATCTCTACTAACAATTCAATTTTGTTTACTTAAAATAAATAAATCAGCTTCACGCTGTATCCCGCACATAGCAGGGT
>JAATLQ010011078.1:0-34292 GCA_013421005.1 Heliconius erato x Heliconius himera
TTTAAATTTAATTTTTCTAAGTTCAAATTAAGGTAGTAAGCTGTTTATTTAAAAAATATTATGTTTTATTTTTATAATATTAGATTTATTCTATGATTGATCCCATAATGTTAATTACTTCTACGAAGCCAAAGCTACTTTTTTGTTTTTTTAAAGTCTATTAATAATATTAAAGTTGTTTAACATTAGTACTAGTACAATCGCAATATTAAACTAGGTATATTATTTTTTTCAGTTAATATGGTACCGATATTTGATCTCCATCGTTTCTAATGTTAAGTTTATTGATAAAATTACTTAAAAGCTTTATAATTTCATTGAATTCGATGATAGTTCAAAACTGCCCCATATATGTTCAAAGCTGCCCCGCAAGGGGGGCTTTGAACATTTGACTACTGCTACTAAAGTTGATATTGCACCTTTACCTTATATATTTTTCTATATACGATGCTACGATTGTGTGGCACAATAGTTGGACTAAGCCTTGTGAAATAGTAAAGAAGTTAAAAACTGTAAAATTTTTAGATATGACACAAAGTTTAAAAATCGTTCGAATGTGCCCCCCTCTCCCCTATTTGTTTTACATCTCTCCATATGATAATACTATAAAAATTTAATATTAAACTATATTTTTACTACACTTTATAACAATTTCTAAAGTATTTAAGCTTCCCTCATGTATCCATCCGTACGTGCAAACTAATAAGTTAGTCCGAAGCTGTGTTGCTTACCTTCCGCTTAGGTTACATATTAAAGGAACTTTACGATTCTATTCACCCCGACGTATAGCGACGAGCCAACTATTCACCGGGAAGCATTCTCTAGCATCTTATGCATGTCTTTATCCTCCTTTATAATAGTTAGACGCGAGAAGTCGCTTAGTAAATATGAAAATATAAATAAAATCAGCTTCACGCTGTATCCCGCGTGCAGCAGGATAGGCAGAGTAAGAAGATGTACACATGTATATGCTTTAGTGAGCACTATTTTATACAAGGCAAACGTTTATGTTAAAAAAAATTTACATTTGACATATTCTTGATATGGATATATGTGGATTTATATTTAGAAGTATTTTATTCACATACTTTAAGAGGCCAGTCGTGACGCAAGGGCACAAAGTGTGACTGTAAAACTCACTGGTTGTGGGTTCGATCCCCACTCGAAGAGATGAAATATTTATATAAATTTATATTTCCATTTCTTCGCTCTGGTGCAAACAAAGCGTCCAAGCAAAGCGCGGCGTTGAGTTCTACCACTCAACACGCAATGCCTCCAGAACTCGGCAGAAAGTGGGAAATGGGGTGTCTTAAGGGGTGTACCCTGCTGTGTGCGGGATACAACGTGAAGATGATTTACTTTAAATTATAAGCATATTAAAATTCTGTACAGACAAAAAAAAACTACATATAAAAAATGATAATTTAACTATAATTCTAAATGATTCGAATAAACGTTCAATTCCAATGTAAAACAGTCTATATGTATTTAAGCTTGTTGTACTACAGAGTGGAGGTGCAGAAACTACAGTAGTTTCTGCAGTAATTTCGGAAACACTTTAAATATTCAATCGGAGAGCTTGAGTCGCACTGTTTATCAGACCTGTGAGGAACTTATATATATAGATAGATATATATCTATCTATATTTAGCCAGAATTTGCATCGAAATGCAAAGACCGAAGTTGTTAATTGAAACTTTAATGCATTAGATACGGAATTACGATTCAACTTTTATTAACTAAGTTGGGCCATTAATCCTCTTATACAGCAAATAGATTTAAAGTTTTGTGTTTAAGCTTTTATTAATAATAAATAAACAGTATTGGCACTTGTCTGAATGACCACAATTGTTATATTATCTGGATTTCAATGATTTCTGAGGCCGGTCGTGGCGCAGAGGCACAAAGTGTGACTGTAAAATCGACTGGTTGTGGGTTCGAAGAGATATAAATAAATAAGAATATTTATATACATTTATATTTCCATTTCGCTCTGGTGTCGAAGCAAAGCGCGGCGTTGAGTTCCACCACTCAGTACGCAATACCTCCAGAATTTGGCGGAAAGTGGGGAACGGAGTGTTTTAACACTAGGTTCCCTCTACCCTTCTGTGTGCGTGATACAGCGTGAAACTGATTTAATTTTGATTTTTAATTTATAATAAAATTAAATTGTGTTTTTTAAATTTACATATTTTGTTTATCTTGACCGATTTGGCCACTGATCATACTTTAGAATTATATATTTTTTGCATTTTGTCCCATTTATAAATTTCAACACTTTTGCCCTACCATTTTCTTATTCCTGCCTTACCCAATAACAAATATTTTCTGACCGAAAATTACCGACAATAACAAAATATGAGACTATACACATTAAAAATCAAAAATCAAAATATTAAATACTTGAACGCGAAATATTATTAACGAGTTGAGCCATTGTAAGACTCGCTCAGCGGGAGGATTAGGGTTTTAAATGCAAATTGAATAAAACCCTCAACTTAGCTCAGAGGCGAGAGGGAAGGCGGTCGCCAGGGAAGCTCGGCTTAACGTATCATCCTGCTTATTTCGATGTCGATAGAGTAATTACAACGTCTTGGTTTGTTCGCGTTCAGTGCTATTGTTTAGTTGAAATAATTTGGTGTTATAATATACAGCTAGAAATTAAATTTGCTTATAATTTTATTAACAGATATGTGAAGAAAATTAAATTAAATTAAAATTAAATCAGCTTCTAAATCAGCTTCACGCTGTATCCAGCACACAGCAGGGTAGGCAGAGGAAATCTAGTGTTAAGACACTCCGTTCTTCACTTTCCGCCGAATTCCGGAGGCATTTCGTGCTGAACTCAACGCCAACGTTAAGGAAATATAAATTTAAAAATGTCGTAGAGAGTTCTCCCACCGCCCGAATTACCAAAACACTGCGTGTTAAAGGACGGAACTCCATGCACTCTATCATTACCATTATTACCTCTAATTGTAATCAAAACATTTTATATATTTTTATTTGAGGATGCTATCATCCTGTTGATCCTGTGAATTTTACAATATTAAATAATATCAATGTTAAAATTGATATTATTTAATTTGTAAAATTAAAAATAAAATAATTTTTATTGATTATTTTCACAGGCAAGTCGTATACAATGCTGGGGCGACCGGATACACCATCTTCACTTGGTGCCGTGCCATGTGCAATATCTTGGCTTTTCCGCGGCATAGGAGAGCAACGACACAAGTGCGGCACTCGCTTCTCTGTGAGAGTGTCGGCTGTCGAGCTCTGTACTAATACGAATCAAATACGAGATTTGTTGGCGCCTTATCACAATGGTAAGTTCAAGTAATATTCGTATTTTTAGAGAACGTATAAGAAATTCTTCATTCACTTGGAAACGGCTGGTTTCCATCGAAACGCTCAATTTTTTTTAATAATATAAAAAAAGTAAAGAATAATTGTCTTATTTTAAGATAAAATAAATACATAACTTTACATTTGTAATGATAAAAATATACATTAACCTTCTTTATATAACAGGTAGTGGCCGCCCATAGCTTCGTTTGCATATAAAAGTTAATCCTTAAAACTGTCTACCATGATGAACTACTTTCGAATTTCAATTAAATTCGAAAGTAGTTCATCATGGTAGGCAGTTTTAAGCATAAACTTTTATATGCATAGATTCTGCCCAGATTTAATAGCTATATAACAAAAAATTTTCAGTCAATACCGTCCAATAGGTTCAAAGATGGACGTGTACAAGCAGATAAACATTTGAAAAATATTGTATTCTAGTTAAATTAGTATATTTTGCAAATATATGTATCAATATACTGGCACATTTTTACTATTTTATTAAATCAATAAATAATTGTAAATTAACAAAATAATATGTTTGTATATTAAACCCATATTATTTGGATTACAACAGACACGGAACAATCACCAGGCGTTTACCTCCGGGATGATCCACTCTTCGGTACTCATCTACAAAATCAATCAGAATTAAGAGTGCACAGTGCTGAAAAAGCAGCGTTTTATCTTGATGCAGCATTGGCGACACGAGGTACTAGAGAAGAAGGGAAGGATAGCCACCTTCTGTATACATTACACGTATACCAGTACAGTGTTGGAGGAAAAGGAGCTGGTGAGTAATTTTTTTCTTCAATAAATATAATTGCAGCTGAAAAAAATGCATTAATTATATATTTTTTCAACTCTTTTTTTTTTCAACTTGCGCAATGCATTATTTTATGCACTCAGGGGCACAAGTGTTTGACTATAAACAAGACTGGTGGTTGGTTCGATCCCCACTCGAGGAAATAAAATATTTATTTAAATTTATATTTTCATTAATCCAATACGCCTCTAGATTTCGGCGGAAAATGGAGAATCTTAACAGAAGGTTCCCTCTGTCTACCCTGCTGTGTGCAGAATACAGTTATGTTTTTTTATATAATAGTAGAAAATTTCAATCTATCACTTGTTTGCACTGCAATGCTGATTGTACAGCGCCAATGCAATTGAATATTTGATTATTCACGTTCAGGCAAATGTCTAGAGCTTTCTCTATCGAGACGGACTTAAAATAACAATTCGTTTCTTTATTTACAGTTGCCGGAGGGAGGAGCCGCTTGCACTTGATAGACTTAGGAAATTCTGAACGAGGAAAGACTAACGGTGGAATACCACTATCTGGCTTAGGAAATATATTACTTGCAATTTTTAATGGGCAACGTCATTTACCTTATAGAGACCATAACTTGACGCATGTATTAAAAGAATGCTTAGGCTCGCTAACGTGTCATACTGCTATGATAGTTCATGTTTCTCCTAATGTCCAAAACTATTCAGATACATTAACAACACTCCAGTTGGCTTCAAGAATACATAGATTACGAAGACGAAAAATTAAATATACTTCAAATAACAACGCTGGTTCTGGAGGAAGTTCAGGAGAAGATGCTTCTAAGCCTAGCAGCAGTGAACCTGATCCGTCGAGTAGTGATCTGTCGGCAGATACGGTAATTTATGTAGGCCCTTCAGATGATGCAACTGATGGTGAGCACCCACCAGTCTATATACCCCACATAAATACAGTTTTAAGTAAAACTTTAAGGAGCTCGGTGACAGATCAGAAACACAAATCTTCTCTTTCAAAAGTTATAGAAGAGAAAAGTCCTATACATAAAATTCACGCATCACCTAAAGCGTCTCCCATGAAAAATGTAACACAGCCAAATTATACGCCAAAATCTTCACCGGTACATAATATTACATCTAAAGCTACTCCATTAAAAAAACAAAACTCTAAACACGGCGAAGAAGGAAAAAGTACAAGTGATGAACAATGGATTGATGGGCCTAGAATATCAAAATCTAAATTAGTGGAAGCGCGACATATTATAAAAGAAACACAAGTAAAAAAGAGAGAAACTTGGATAGACGGTCCAATGCAAGAACCAAAAGCTCCACTACAATTTGAATCTGTGCCAATTCAGCAACCTAATAATGCAGTACCCCTACAAGTTGGAGTTCTTAATTCGTATGGAAATGAGAGTATTGGATATGGTTATATGGATAGCCATAAAAAAAATATGATAAAAAAATGGGTCGAGAATCAGACTTCCCAAATTCATAAGTCTAAACATAATTCACCAACTCATAAAGCCCAGCAACCTCAGAAAGAAGGGCTAAGGCTACCTGAAGAAATGGATTCTGCCACTCACAGAATGGAAGTTAAAGATGCAACAAGACGGATACACGTAGAAGAGTCTACTATACGAACTGGCTTAAAAGCTGGTTCAAAAGGCATGGCTATAGAAGAAGAAAACGTTGGTCCGCCTGATTTAAATTATATTAGAAAACAATCAAGTGCGAAATCATCAATAAAAAATGAACCGGATGAAGACGATGACAGTGAAGAACTAGCAGAGATTCCCCCTGCCCTACCATTAATACAGCCAAGTAGTCTTAGTAGTAGAGAAGTTTCAATGGAAAGTTTGGATAGCAAATATAAAGAAAGAATGAGAATGGATGATGAGATTGTTTCAAGTCATAGTCGGGATATTGATCCTCATGGAATGAGTAAAGGTCCAGCAGACGATGAAGACGAAATACTAGAAATATTTGAAGTCGAAGAACCGTTAGAGCCTGTCCCGATGCAGGACTGCTGTCTCCAAGTTACCGAAGAAGATATTGCACTTTGTATGGGATACGCAGAAAATCATTTCGAACAATTTGAACACGGTGAGGGTGATGATCATCCACTTAGAATTTTAAGTCAAGAAAATTTAACTGTAGCATCAACTTTTACAGATACTCTATCTTTATATAGTGAAGTTGAAAGACAAATTAGGACAGAGGCATATCTTCGACAAACAATTGGATTTTATATGAATAATTGTGTAGACCAACCGCCAGATTTAAATCCTCACGAAAGTTTACCTTCGTCACGTTCACGTTTAGAAGAATTACTGGGTTTAACTGAATTATATGGATCACGGCGTGCGTTAGACAATAGCAACCCTCAAGCGTCTAGAATTGCACCTCAATTCCAATCTCTTTCTATGTGCAATGTTAGAGACACCGAAGATTATCATGGCGATGGATCCGTTTATAGTGAACCCGCATATCGGCCTAGTGATAAAATATGTGATAGTTGTAAGCGGTCTATGTCGAGACCAGGTAGTGCTGTAGGTGAATGTGATGCATATCACGATTTAGATGTTACACATAACGATTCATACGGCCCTTTTGAAAGATATCGTTCTAACGATATAACAGATGCTAGAATAGCTTCTCTAAGGCATCCTGATGGAGCATCTGACCCGAACTTAAGAGAAGAAAATCGGCTGCCTGGTAGTGGTGCCCCGTCTAGTACATTTCGAGACTTAAAATCTAATTTACACCTCGAAGTAACACCGCCTGTTGTGACCACGGAGCCGCGATCTGAAAAATGTGAGAAAGGAGATAAAAACGTGGCAAGAATTGTAGCTGGATGTAAGCCAGATGGATATGATAGCGGACATGAATCGACGCCTAGAACCGGTAAACATAGTCCGGCAGGCACATCCAGAAGAGCTGAATCGGGTTATGACTCCGTTCCTAGAGACTCTGACGCATCATCTCTAGACTCATACCCAACTAGACGAGCCGCGGTCGCTAGAGCACACGCAAAAAAGCACACCACAGCCAAATATAAACAACACAGCGATCGATCATTCTGCTCGTGGCTGAGGAATCCGTTCACCTGCAAATATGCAGACACGGACCCCGAGATTAGTGACTTTTAACAATGAACGAATCTATAAGTTACAAAATTGTACTTATACATAGTGTTAATTCTAAATATATCATTAAGCTACGTTACCGAATTTAATCTGGAGACTGCTTTTGTACTCTAGATGTACTCGTATTTAGACAACAGCTTGGCACTGATCCAACAAGGTTACTTACCACTGTATTTTTCTAAACCTTATGAAGCTTCTAGTTGCTCCGAAATATATTTTTAAAGACGTACTTAGTGAGTTTAAAACGTATAATAAATGTAACGCAACGAACGTTCGACCCAGTTAGTGTTTTGCTCATTTTTTTGTACTTTTATATAAATATATACTTGGATTAGCTTACGGTATAAATAGAAACAAGATTGAGCGTCTTCCTCCGTCTTCCGTTTGAAATCTTACTGAAGGCAATGCCTTTTCAACTATCCTAACTCTGAATACAATTTTCGAAACTGTTCAATACATTTCGGCCAATCCCTTAACTGACTTTTTAATTTGTTAAATGTTATCCTTAACAGGAATAACGGAAGTTAAATTTTAACTTTTTTTTTAATTTCCTAATTTAACCTCATATTATAACCGATTAAGTGAATCGATCGAATGTAAAATTTTATATGAATATCAAAAATTATCTAGAAATAAGACTGTTGTGTCATTGGCCATGTTCTAAATAGCTTTAATGTTTTATTATTATGATCAATTTCGATATCGGCGTGTCCGTTTGTAAATAATTCGAATGCAATCACATAAGGCTTTATACGATGTTGGTGAATTTAGTTAACGCTTTATTGTCAATGTTCTGTTATAAACCATTTAATATTATATTAAATATATATATCGTAAATTCTACTATGCGTTCGTATTAGTTTAAAAAATAAAATGTTCGATTTGGACTGATGCTATATTGGTTTTATTTCCTCTTCTATTTTATTTATTTAGCTTCACGCTGTATTTCAGATATAGAAACCTACTATTAAGATATTTCGTTCCTGAAGCAAGCCCTACATGGTACAACTCTTTTTTACCAGAGTAAGGAAATGAAAGTAATTAATTCCCCCGAGGTAGAATTGAACCTACAACCGTCGAGTTTATACTTCGTTGTTGTACCTTTTTTTTCTTGCATAGAAGAAGGAGACTTAAGACACGCCGTACCGACTTTCTGCTCAATATTAAAGACTACTATTGCGTATTGAAAGGTGGAGTTCAACCCGACGCTTCGTCTTCTTACGAGAGACAAAAAAATGAAAAATATTTATTCCCCCTATTGAGATTCGAACCAACAACAACTGTGTTTAGCGTGAGACGCTGTGGAACTGAGCTAAATAATAATCTAATTAATGACAATAGAGGAAAACAGAGTGATACAATTATCTCATTTTCTTTGAAAATAGTCACGACATAATACTACTGTGGGTTCTTTGCATTAAAAAATTTGTACTTTTTTTTTATCTTCACGGTGGCTTACACATACAGAGTGGTAGGTAGAGGGAACCTAGTGTTAAGACACTCTTCTCTCTACTTTGAGCAGAATTTTGAAGGCATTGCGTGTTGCGCGGCGAAACTCAACAAAACGCTTTTTTTAAACACAAGGGCGAAGAAATGTAAATATGTGATATTTCATTTCCTTGAGTGGGAATCAAGCCTAAAACCTGTCGTGTTCACAGTCACACATTTGTGCCGCCTGCGCCACGATTGGCCACTACGGGATATTATGTCATAAGGTTACTTCCGCTAAGCAAAATTTGCCAATCACTTAAATTGCTTAAAAGGCATCTTAAATTAATTTAGAAATAACTATTTGCTTCGAGGCCAGTCGTGGCGCAGGGGCACAAAATGTGACTGTAAAACCAACTAACTGGTTGTGAGTTCGATCCCCACTCGAGGAGATGAAATATTTATTCAAATTTATATTTCCATTTCTTCGCTCTGGTGTCGAGGCAGAGCGCGGCGTTGTGTTCTGCCGGGATACAGCATGAAGCTTTTAAAATACTTAAGTATTATTTGTATAATTATTCTATAATCAATATTAATATAATATCTCTACCGAAAAGAACACTTCAAGTCTAAAATGTAACATAAAAAAGCAATTCTGGTATTTACTTCCGCATTTGAACCAAATAATATCTTAAATTTCCACATTAAACTTCTATTTATTAAAGCGATCGTGAAATACACTCTGCATCGAAACCCCATGAATAAATAACGTGAAACTCACAACTCCCTGAGGGTAATTCCAAAATCTTATGGGATACAAAGTTTATCCCTGAAAAAAAACTTTTAAGGGGCCGCCCTATTATCTTTCATTTCTGTAATTTAACATTCTTCTTACGCCTCGAGAAAATCATGCTATCAAACACTACGGTTACCCTCTTCAATGTGGGGTGACAACTTTTGCTTGGAAATCTCCCAATAATTTGGCAAAGTGGCAGCTGCTTAGCCCATAACGATTATCGAGCGCTAAAAAGATTTTCGCTTTTATATTTTTAAGTAAAGATTGTAGGGGAGGCTATTGCTATTATAAAATGACGTTCTAGCTCGTTGGTTATACAAAAATTTACCAAAATTTTGTAAATTAACGTTGTAAATATTACGGGATTTATCATCCCTTTTTGTGACTTTTGTTTTGTATGATAACAAGTTTCTTTTAGTTTTTGAGGTCTTACTGGCACAATTTGAAGTGACGAAATGAACACTCGTGATTTACGATTCCTATATTCTCCTTACAAAGCGATATTGGTGAAGCATGTTGTGTTCAACTGGCACTCTTGAAACTCCATAATTAAAGAAATGAAAAAATTTAAAGAAAATCAGTGATTATTCTTTTAATTTACTGAAAGTACATATAAAGCTATATCTCACTCAATATATCTTTGCAATTAAATCGATCGATTTAATTGCAAAATACATCGTGATTTAAATATAAGATTATATAAGACAAGAATATAATATTAAATGTATATTTTTTTTTAAATCAGCTTCACGCTGAATCCTGCTCACAGAAGGGCAGGCAGAGGGACCTAGTGTTGAGACACTCCGTTACTAATAATTATATTAAAATTAATTCATATAAAAATTATCCAATATCTAAGAGATCTAATGACGACATATTTAATAATACCGACTGTGTCACAATATATAATATGATAACAAGAACAAAATAAGGAGTAAGGTGGTACACGCGTCGGCCAGGGAGTCGAATCTACGTGACACGCAGACCAAACGATAAACATATCGGAATATCCAAGAAACAGTACCAAAAGAAAAGACACCTTATGCCGTCTTGTATAAAAGTTAAAAGAAAATTGGTTATTTCATGTGAAATATTTTGTACGTGACGCGGAAAGAAAGCTGTTCGGAAATAATAAAATGTACACGTACATGGTTGCGTCGTAATAACCTATTCGTAATGCGGTACTGGAGCTAACTAATCATAGGGTATGGTGAGGATAAGGGATTGTTATCTTATACTTTGCTATGGCAGTTTTAGTTTCTTTTGTAAGTATTTAATTAATGAAAATAGGGTTCCCGCGGTATCAAACATAGCAGGGTGTAAAGGGAACTTAGTATTCACAGGCATTCGAGACATTGCGTGTTTAATGGCGAAACTCAACGCCGCGCTTTGTCTTTTTAATAGAGCGAGCGCGGTAAAATTTATATTGTTTTCAATTTTGTTTCTTTTCTCAGTGTTGAAAAACTCTTTGAAAATGTAATAATTTTTAAGAAAATTTGAAATAGAGTAACTAAGAAGTAAATTTACCTCTTAAAACTTTTCATTAAGAGAGCTCAAGGACTTAGCTGTAAATTTTATTAGCACAAAACTAGAAACCATTTTAAAGACTATTTTAATTTAACATTTCTCTGGTAAATATTTACTTAAATTTATATTTCCATTTCTTCGCTCTGGTGTCGAGGTTAAGCACGGCGTTGAGTTCTGCCACTCAACACGCAATGCCTCCAGAATTCGGCAGAAAGTGGGGAACGGTAGTGTCTTAACACTAGGTTCCCTCTGCCTACCCTGCTGTGTGCGAGATACAGCGTGAAGCTGATTTATTTTTTATTTATTTCTCTGGTGAAACTATTTAGCAATTACATAAATAGAACTAATTAACAGCAAAAAGCAGAGTTCAATCTACATTTGTAGACAAAAGTTTTAAATTGATTTTTAAGTTCCTCGTTGTAATGTAACAGGGATGCCGATGTCCACTACTTTTTTAGCTTCATGCTGAATCTCGCATATATTAGCCTCCGCCCAATGTTCGAGGTATTATGTTAAGTGGTGGAACTCAACACCGCGCTTTGTCTTGTTACTAAAGAAGAAAATTAAAATAATTCATTCCCTCGAGTGGAAATCGAACCCACAGTTGTTGCTTTTATAGTGAGGCGTCTCACTATGTAACTGTCCAATGGCCTCAAAGATTTTTAAGGTATCTTAATTTCTTCAAAGGGTTAGAAGAAAAGAAATTATTTCAGATTCCAGGCGGATGTGTCCATCACGTTCTCATTCGAGAAGCTTACAGTCGAGCTTGGGACTTCTGACTCGAGTGTATATCTAAGGAGTCTCTTAGAAATGTACATGTACGCATAATAAAGAATTTATAGCGGACTCGTATATCACTCCTTTCCATACTTCATGCAAAAACACTAAATATAGAACATTACCTTTATCAAATTCAAAATTTAAAAATTTTATTCAGCATCCTTATTTCAATACTAAAAAAAAAGTATAAAAAAAATTAAACTGCAAAAGTTAGATGCAACAACGCAAAGTTTCTTAAAAACAAAATACATTAGCATTCATACGTGGTAGGGACGTACGGGGGTTGACAATAGGTACTCTTACAGTCCACGAGATATGATAGCTATCGGAATACAAGGTATGTTAAATGTGTAATATGGGTTGTATCGATGGGCTTTTTTTGATGGAATCGTGCCCAGATTTTTAAATCATGACAAAATCTTACCGTTTATATGATGAATAAAAGAAAATTTTATATGCGACATTTCAAAAGTAAATATTAAGTATTTTGGATACTATGAGCTGTTTTATGACTGTAAATACACTTCTTGTTCTCGAGGTTCACGTTTAAATAATTGAACTATTTATTTATATGTCTTTTAATGTACTAAATATATGTATAAGAGAAAACACAGTCAAAAATGTTGTTTGTTGCCAGTTCAGTCCAAACTTAACTCTAGAAAAGATATCTTCCAATCAACTCGTCTATATCAATAAATAGTTACTCAGTAGTTGCTTTTTCCAATTTAATTAATTCATACACTAGCAGCCATCATGCATGAGATTTAATTGATATAAATTCCATACATTTTTATTTTTATCCTTTAAATATTTCTGAACAGAGTATAATAAATAAGTTTTACTTAATAAAAATCAAATAAATCAGCGTCACGCTGTATCCCACACTCAGCAGGGTAAGCAGAGGGAACCTAGTGTATGACGCTTCGTTCCCCACTTTCCTGTTGAGTGGCGGAACTTAACGCCGCGCTTTGTCTCGACACCAGAGCGAAGAAATAAAAATTGCTACAAGTTTACAAAGTAAACATATTTTCGTCCATTGTTTATAGTGATAGCAAATCTTGAATATTTTTCACGCCGTCGAATTCTTGCGGTGAAAATAGAATTTGTCTCGTCAGACTTGAGCTGAATCAATCTGCATTATCCAAGTAACGACAACAGCGCGGCGGAAGTTATAAGCAGTGAGCAACTTCAATTTATTTTCATTTTCTTTTTTGTATCTTTTTTTAATCTAGTATTATTATATTATTTGTATCTTTTTCAAATAAATTCTTAATGGATAATTAATTGAATTATATAATAAAATGAATTAGATTTCAATCCACTAACCCACATTTGTACGCTATCATAAATTTAAGATAAGTTTTTAAGCTTCAGATATATATTTTAATATAGGTACATTTCAATTATACAAATATTCTTATAGTTTTAAATTGTTTTCGATCATTTTTAAAAAGATATCTAATTCAATATATAATTTAGATAATTATCAATTAACAAACAAAACAAAGTTAAGGTTCCACTGAACAAATCTTTCTGAAAAACGCGGTAGGAGTATAGAAACTCAAGCTCAAACTCAGCTTCACGCTGTATCCCGCACACTGCAGGGTAGACAGAGGGAACCTAGTGTTAAGACACTCCGTTTCTCACTTTCTGCCGAATTCTGGAGGTATTGCGTGTTGAGTGGCAGAACTCATCGCCACGCTTGTCCTCAACACCAGAGCAAAGAAATTGAAATGTAAATTTAAGAAAATATTTCGTGTCCTCAAGTGGGGATCTAACCCACAACCAGTCGGTTTTAATGTCACACTTTGTGCCCCTGCGCCACGACTGGCCTCACGAGTATAGAATAGAGTATCAAAACACAACTTTCTGGTTTTATATGCAAAAAAATATAAATGAGGACTATATTTAAGAAATATAGACTTGATAAAAGATAACGCGATATCTTATAATTTGGACCACACAGTAAGATGTGTTGAAAGCCATCTGAAGCCGGCGCGATTTCTCAGGATTTAAAGAGCTTCAACTTTAAGGCACGCACTTTAGAATGTTTACACTGGAGATACTGGAAATTTTATTTCTGGCTACTGTGCTGAAAAATTGACACAACATCACTGAAATGTATCGAAAGATATTTGTAAATAATTTGTATGCACTTTCGTAATATCTGAGAGCTTATTGCTTATTCTTGTTAGTTATTTTTAGAATAAAAATAAAAATGTGGGATTAGAACTCACAACCGAAACGTTTACAGGATGTACGTAGCTTGTGGACCTGCGCCACGACTGGCCTTATACAATATATAGTAGAATCTATTATATTATTTGTCTCCTGATCAGATTAGACTGACAAACACACAAAAATGTTAAAAATTATATTTTTTTGCTTCTGGTATTTCTATAAAGACCCTAAGAAAGATTTTATTTATTTTATATTCAATGTATAGAATTGACTTCACTTACAGAATTATTACATTTATAGATCTCTACTGCAACATAAGCAAAAGGAAAATAAAAAATAGAAAATACTACATACATACAAACAAAATAACAAAAATCTAAAATTCTTTATACGTTTCCTTTAATACGACAGACTTAAATTTTGTAACGACAATTCTACACGACTTTTATGTCAACAGTACCAGATGTCAATACTTAGCTGGTATTAGCTGTATTTTTATCACTATCTTGCAATTTACGAGGTTTTTACACATTATGGTCTCCAACACTATTTAAGAGTAATATTTCTAGTATTATTTTTAGATTTATTACACATTGAATTTGTTGTAATAATCATAACCTGTTTAAAATCATTGTATAAAACTTTTGTATATCAGCTACACGCTGTATCACGCATAGCAGGGTAGTCAGAGGGAATCTAGTGTTAAGACACTCCGTTCCCCACTTTTCGAATTTATTGAGGCATTGCATGTTGAGTGGCGTAACTCAGCTCCAGGCTTTTGCCTTGGTGCCAGAGCGAAGAAATGAAAATGTAAGCTTGCACCTATAGCACTCCTCTGGTGTTACACGGGGTCGTGGGCGGCGGTGATCACTCACCATCGGGTGACCATTACGCTTGTTTGCCTTGTGTTTTTCCGTAAAAAAAAAATCGTTCCCCCGAGTGAGGTCGAACCCACAACCGCTGCGTTAGAGTCACCTAGTGTTAAAACACTCGGTTCCCTATTAAGATACGGAATATGGAGATGCGTATCAAACTTTCCACCGAATTCTCTAGGCATCGCGTGTTGAATGGCGGACTCAACTCAACTAAACGGTATTATCTATTAATATATATATACATTGTTTATATAAAACATTTACCTAAAAAGGCTAAAAGAAATACTACATTCCGAAAATCGTGAAATTGTGCACTTTGAATGTGTCGTACGATGTCATGGACACGAAGCCGCATGTAAAGACTATTATTATATTATTTTTCTGATTTATTTTCAGCTTCTCGCTGTATCCCAAATGTGGCAGGAGAGAGAGCCTGGGAGAGAAAGGACACTGCGCTCCATACTTTCCACCGAATTCTGCAGGCACTGCTTTTTAATGGCGGAACTCAACGTCTCCCATCGCCTCGATACCAGAGCGAAGAAATGATCATTTTAAATGTTTCATTTCCTGAAAACGGTATTGAACCCACAACCTGTGGCGTTTACAGTCACACGCTTATACCGCTGCGTCACAACGTATTATATTATTATATTCATTTTCCGTATAAGTGACTACTACTAAATTTTACTGCAATTTTATAGCAACGAGGCAAATGGAGTAAAATTCGCGAACAAAATGTATGTACTTAATGCACCCGACTTCGTTATTTTTGAAACTCATCATTCGCATTTTATTAGACACCCCTTATTGTCTTCAATAAAAATTCCAGGGAATGGACTATAAAATTTAACGTAGGCACTGTAAAACCTACCCTTAATAAATTTTGTTGTAAATCAGTTGTGATTTGGAATCGGATAGGGTTTATGTGTTAAATATATAAGAATAAAGAAATATTTCTTTTACTATTTTTGATATTATTTTAGTCATATACCTCCCACATGTATAATATACTCTGTCGATTATGAAAATGAAAAAATATATATTTTTTTAAGTATAGTACTCTGAAAAACAGAATAATCTTTCACTATTGTATTTATTTACCCATTAGTCACCTTAGCACGACGATTGTGACTTCGATTCCCACTCGGGGGAACTAATTATTTAATATTTTTACTTTCTCGCTCTGGTAACAAAGCAAATCACTGCTTAAGTTCCGCCACTCAACACGTAATGCTTTGAAAAATTGGTAGAAAATGGGGAACTGAAGTGTCGTAACACTAACGTTCTAGGTTCCCTCTGCCTATATTGCTAGCAGGATACAGCGTGAAGTTTAAAAAAATATATAATTTAAAATCATTTATATTACAAATCGAATAGTTTTTTACACAAAATTAATGTTACTATACTAACAACCCATTGATTTCATTTCTCTGGTAGTATTTTATCCGGAACCAATCGATATGTCCTGGTTAGGGTACGTTTAATGACCCGCAATAACCCGCGCTATACAGCACTAAATCTAGGTTTAGGCAATTTAGGATGTAAATTATTGCTATATATTATAATAGATAAAATAAATTGATGATCATATCGGCTAATATATCTTATTATGTTAGACTTCGTCCCCGTTCGCTTCGCTCCCCAACTCTCGCTCGCTTCGATTGCTGTAATTATAAAAAAAACTAGTCTTTTAAATACAACGACGTATTATAGAAATTAATTTAATTTTATTTACATAAAAATCGTCCATACAAAAATGTTATATTAAAGAAAAAGATTATATATTTTTTAAGATAATGAAAAACAATAAAATGTCATTTAATTACTTTACTATTTAATTTATGTATAATATTGATATTTAGCAAAATTAACCTAAATTATAAATGTTACACTATTACACTAACCACTTTTCAATTCCAACAATACATACTACTCCAGCCTGGAAAACAGAGCTCGAGTTGGTTTTCATTTTTACTTTTGTTAAACGTGACGGTTGTTGGTTCGATTTTCGCTCGAGAGAATGAAGTATTTCCAATTCCTCACTCTGTAAATTGGGCGGGATTGAGCTACGCCATCTATCACGCAATAGCTCGAAAAATCGGCGGAAGGTGTGGAACAAAATGTAATAACAGTAGATTTCCTTACTACCCTGCTACATCCAGGATATCCCGGATTCGACTTAAAAAACAAAACATAAAATCTAATCCTATAAAAAATCACGTAATAACACAAGAAATAAGTTTTATTCCTCAATAATAATAAGCTTATAAAAATATTCTCAAAGTTTTACCAAAAATTTTGCGAACAAAAGTTTAATACTTATAAATTCACAGATTCCAAGTCGAGTCGAGTCGGGATGTCCAAAATTTCCCGATGAATAATTTATACTTGTTTCTCGTTACGTGCCGTTACATTTCTTCTAACTTCAACTGTACTGGAAACTTGGTTTGGTTTTTTACTTTCTTATATGAACACAGATATTTTTTACATTAAATTTGATATGAATAAATGTTTTTTTTTCTGTGTTTATAACATCACTGTTTGCATCGTGGCGTAGCAGTAGAGTACACTCGGTCGTTGTGGGGTTAGATCCATCCGGAGGGATTTATATAAATTATTATCTGGCTTTTCCACTCTGGTAAAAACAAAACGTAGAGTTGGGTTACACGTCTTGCTTATGAGATTGAATGTTTATAAAGATTGTCTATAATTTGCTAATAATATAACAATAAGTTTAAGCGGGTGAAGCCACAATTTGGTCGTTAGTAGTATACATAATATAACAAAATTTGCTTCTCACCATAATGTAACTAAAAAAAATAAATTAAATCAGCTTCCCGATCACAGTAGGGTAGGCAGAGGGAGCCTAGTATTAAGACGCCCCGTTTCCCACTTTCCGCCGAATTCTGGAGGCATTGCGTGCTGAGTGGCGGAACTCAACGCCGCAGAGCGAAGAGATGAAAATATAAATGTAAATAAATATTTCATTTCCTCGTGGGGATCGAACCCACAACCAATCGATTTTACAGTCACACTTTGTGCCTCTACGCCACGACTGGCCTCAAATCAATGAATAATGTAACTGTTATTTTTTTAATAACACATCGGATTTTAAGTGCTATACACTAATAGACTAAATGAATGAAAGGAATAAAAGGCTCATTCAATGTTAAGGTAAAGTCGAGAAGTGTGTAAGCCACGCGAACAATATAAATAAAATATAAGAAACGAATTTCAACATAAGCCACCCCAAAGACAATGATTATTCCGAAATCCTTATGGTTAGCAATAAAATTTATTGTCACCAGACATCTGCCTCCAAGTTGGCTGTGCCTGTGCTCCGGTGCTGTGTAAACAGTTGTGCCACTGTGAATTGCATGGAAACTTCTTTGAATTTTTAATTTTGCTTGCCACTTAAAATAGGTTTTAGTTTTTCTATACTATATACATATTTTTCTGTTTAGATATTTGTTGTTGTTTGAACTTATCTGCTTTAAGAATTATTTAAGGTTTCGTAGTCGATTGATAAAAAATAGAATCCTTACAGATACGTCATATCTATATATCTGTATGCCACAGCCAGCCTTTTTCCAGCATACATACATAAATTTTAACTAAATACTAAAGGCATGTAGTCCATACTTTTTTTTAGCTTTTTCAAAATTATCAACTTTACTTATACTTTGTTTTTATCTGTGACTTAAATTAGATGATAACTGAGTGCCTTATAGAGCGAGGAAATTAAAAAATATATATTATAACATCGTTTTTTTAGTATATCAATACATTACTAAAAAAGCCGGACAAGCGCGAGCCGGGCTCGCCCACCGAAGGTGCCGTACAAAAATTTAAAGTCTCGAGCTTTTTCTGAAATTCGAGCTTAGCATAGCCAGAGCCCTTTCATCTGATACCTCTCTTGAACTAGCAGCTTTAATACTAAATATTGCCCCCCTATTATTTTTTAGGATTTAACCACAAATGTATAGTTTTTTTTCCTGAAGTGCTGCGAAATTTTATTATTCTAGATCAACTAGAAGTGCCCTATTAATTTTGATTCCCTTTATAATGTCGAAATAATGCCGTGTTTTTTTTGCGAAATAAACATCCATATCTTTTTTAATTATAAAAATAAAATTATGAAAACCCAAAACCAGAAAAACTCCTTTCATCCCTACATGTCTCCAATTAACATATGATGATATTTCACACAAAAATTTTAAAAAATACAATGATTTGTATTATTATTATCATATATTATATATATGTTAAGTATATAATATATTTATGCACACATACATAAAATAGGGTTGCAGACAGACCACGCTCAGCCGAAAGTATTAAGGGTACCTGGCAATAAAGGAAAATTAATTAAAGTCCACTTTAACGAAGCCAGGGTTTACAATATATTTTTTAGCATAGTAAAATGTCATAGTCAAAATTGAAAGGTTAAGAACCTTTTAGAGTTTTTTAATCAGCAAAAAAAATTAAGTATTTCCTTGAACAAAATTTTTAAAAGATTACTCTTAAAATTTATGACACCTTTCACCAAACTGGTGCGCGTACTGTTGACACTAAGCCTGCTTGAAACATGTTGATTTTAGGTGAAAGACTAATGAAAAATATGGCACATAAAATCTTTACAAAGAGCACAAAGAACAGCGTCCCCCCTTTTTCCCGCAAAGCAGAGTAGGGGATCTCGATTCCCGCTGCCTTAGTGTTAAGAAACGTCGAGCCCCACTTTGCGCACGATTTTCGAGATATTGCGTGTTGAGTAGCGGAATTCAACGCCACGCCTTAGTTTACTGCCAGAGCGAGAAAATAAAAATTAATTCGCGCCTTTGGGAATCGATCTCGCAACCGTTTCATTTACAGCCAAACACTCTGCCGCCACGACGACCTCCGGAATACCTATCTCTATATATACCTGAAACTTGTCTCTAGTATATGTTTACTAAGTTTTAAATATTACCTGTTTATCAATATATCTACATACAAGAGACATAGTTATATAGAGAGTTAAGTGTCGGAACTTTGATGCAATTTCACTTATTAGCCTTCTTCTCTATTCTTATAATACGCCGTCGTGGCCGTTCGTTTTCCACTCAGGAATCTTGATTGCCTTAGGAGCTTAATTTTTTCTATACTTTAAGGGACCGCAGTCGCAGACCCGAGTATTTGATGGTAACTTCAACTTGACATCCCCACGCGATATCGACATAAATAATCTTGGCAAACGGACAGACGGACAACAAAATGATCGTATAAAGGTTCTCTTTTTTCCATTCAGATGTACGGAACCCTAATACAATAGATCCACTACGAATTTCTACATATAATATTTATTTGCCAAGCTATTTTCATATTATCTTCACACTTTAATTTCTCATTCTCTTCTCAAACTCCTGCAATCATAGAAGTTAGAAAACCATGACTATAATTCCCAAAGTTCACCCTAAAAATGGTGATAAAATCGAGATTTCACAACAAAACAGAGGTGGAAATTTAGAATTTAATTCATATTCATTATATTTCCCGAAAGGAAAACGCATATACAACTCCTGGGGGCAGCGTAAAGTTTTGGCTTTGCTTTGTTTTAATTACACTCCGGCGGCCATGGGGGCGGGCGGAGTTAAAAAGTTAATTAGCTTTAATTTTAACGACGCGAACGGTTGGATCTTGATGGAATAAAACACGGCGTAAAACGCTTCCTTTTCAAAAAAAAATTCATTACTAACTGACCATAAAAAATTAAATTGCGGCTCTGATAAGAAGTTGCCTCGGATCGCGATTCTCATCTAAGTATAGAAAGTAATATTTTTCATAATATACAAAAACAAACGTTACGATTTACCGACAAAGTTGTGAGGAGTAGTAGGGATGGCAGCGTTTGACTGTAAATGCGATTTTCTACCACTCATCACGCAATATCTCAAATTCAGGGAACGAAATATCTTGATACTACTTACTACTTTTCTCTACCTATTCTGCTATATATGTAATACAATCTAAACTGAGAATTAAGAGAAAAATATACATATAATACAGGTGTTCATATAATCTAGTTGCAAAGTTAACAAAAGTTAAAGGACACGTTACGTTGAGATATTTCTTAATAAAGAAAAAATGAACAAGAGTGTGGTTACAAGAAATATGGGATAGGAAATAGTCGAGGCTATATCTATAATTTCTTTATTCAAATTCCATTCGAAATTTAAAATAAATGTAATTTTAATTATTTATATTGAGGCCAGTCGTGGCATAGGGACACAAAGTGGGTTCGATTCCGACGTCAGGATATTATATATTAAATATTTCCATTTTCTTTGATCTAATCTCTGGGCAAAGCACGGCGTTGAGTTCCAGTTCCAGAATTCGGCAGAAACTGGGGAACCCTTTTGTGTTCCCTCTGCCTACCCTGCTGTGTGCGGGATACAGCGTTAACCTGATTTTTTTTTGTGCAAATTTTTCAGTCGTCATAATTGTCATCACATACCCTACAGACTTTTCTAAACAATCGCATCTGCGGTACCAAAATCTATTCTAATGCAGTTTCCCGAACCGACGATCTCCTTCAAAATTACTTTGGACGTGATCTGAAGACAAACCACGTTTATTGTTTTAATGGTCTTTTAAAACTAGCCGAGTGGAAAAGTAGGGGTGAATTTACGACCCACTCGTATATACCTTAGAGAGGTATTGAGATACAAGTTTAAAATAAGGAATAAAAATACTTTAGAATGTTTATTAGTTCAATCTTTTGATAATAAAATAGCATGGAAGTTGGAAAGTGTGTATGTAAATATTTATTTATATATTTTTTTGTTGTAAATTTCAAAAAATATTACGTCTATTTAGCGCTATGTAGAGTTTATATTTAATTTGAGTTCGTTTCTCTTGTTATTATTAGATCGAGTTTGGACTTAGGTCACGTCACTTAACACACAATATGTGGAAAATGTACAGAAATTGGAGAACGGAGTGCATAAAGCGGAAGACTTGGATCTTTGCACAAATCAGTATACGTACATATTACATGTTTACCAATTTTGTGATGCAATTTGTGGTCAAAGCAATGGTTGTTAGTTCAATTCCTGTCTACAGAAAATGAAAACGAGCCCGTAATTTCTGTTAAGATATTTTTTAAGTATATAACATATATTAAACGATTCGTCATCCACCACGCTGTAAAAAGTAGATAGAACGATTTTCAAAGAAGTTTTCGTTTTTAAACAGATTCCAAGATTATTTTTTCATATTTTTGTGTACCGCAAAAGAAAAAATATAGGAAACCTATACCTATACAGAAAAATAATAGAGCTTTAAAAATAAACAATTCCTTTTTGAATTATCGAATAGGAAACCTTAACGTTTAAAATCAGATACATCCACTTTGTAATAACTATAATATGTAGGGTTGTGGGTTCGATCCCCACTCGAGGGAATTGCTATTTATTAATATTTTCATGTCTTCGCTCTGGCACCAAGGCAAAGGCCAGGGGTTGAGTCCCGCCACTCAACACGCAATGCCTCAAAAAAAAATCGGCGAAAAGTAGAGAAATGAGAGTCTTAACACTACATTCCCTGTGCCTACACTGCTGTTTGCGAAATACAGCGTGAAGCTGATTTATATATAAATACATAAAAATAGTGTCTTAAAGTATTAGAACAGCTATTACTCAAAGATTTCACCTTGCAAGTCACTATCCTCCATCTCGCCCTGATAATAGAGACGGCCAAATGATTTGTACGATCGATTCTCAATTTCGGAAATTGGATTTGTAGATCGTCTGATAAGGGGATAACGGTAAGAGTTCGGGCGCTCTTGCCACTCATTTGCGTATCGATTTTGCTTCCTGACACCGATTTATTTACGTTTTTAGGTTATTTTTCAAAGGGTTCTAGGGGTGGTTTTTTGTTGTATTTTGTGATAAGATACGCGAGTTTATTTTGGGAGGTTGAGGATATTTTTTTAATATGTTTAATGTATTATACGTGAACCATATCATGTAGGTAATAGAAAATATATGCCTATAGAAAAATATATTTATATTCTTTTACACAAAAACATTTTCGCAAGAAAGAAATTAATTGTACAATGTAATATTGAAAGTTACATAAGCTATTATTTTTTAATAAGCTATTATTTTTTAAGCTTACAAAAATAATTAATAGTTTATTATTTAATAGCTTCACATTCTATCCCGTATATAAGGGGGTCTGCTTTTATGGCTTTCCGTTTTCCACTTTTCGCCCATTTCTAAGACATTGTGTCTTAAGTAGCTGTTATCAACGCCACGCTTTGTATTTTTACCCCAGTCAGGAAAATACTAGTACATAATAAAATACCCATTTCATTTGAAATTGGCCCATGTCACACTGGCCACGTTAATCACAATTTTTAGGAATTCCATTTTCAAATGTATACAGCTAATTAATTACACATATATTTGTATTTCATTAACCGTCATTCATTTGTTTTTTCTTCTGTTTTTTTTTCGGTTTGCGTCACTCTGTTAACAAAATGGAAAATTAGATATATCGCGTTATTTACTGTCGATTCCAACTCGAGGAAATTAATTATTTTGTAATATAACAACTATGATAAACTTATATTTGTAGTTGCTTTCATATAAAATGAGTGCAAACTTAAGTTTGTTATATTTTATAAATTGTACTTCCAGTCGACCTACAATCCTGAAATTAGTAATAGCACGCTGTATCTTGCACGAAGCAGGGTAGGTATAGGAAGGCCAATGCTAAGACACAATCGTCTTCCACTTCCACCCAATTTTTAAGATATTGCGAGTTTTATGACGGAACTCTCTCTCTCTCTCTTTCTCTCTAGAGATTTGTTACATAAGATATAAACAACGAAATCTGCAGTTAACATAAACAAATATACTTATTACATCGAATATACTTAATAGGCCAATATTGACTGATTAAAGAATAATCATTTAAAAATCATAGCACTACACAAACATTTCAGCTTCACGTTGTATCCTGCACACTGTAGTGTAGGCGGAGGAAAGCTAGTGTTAAGACACTCCATTTCCCAATTTCCGCCGAGTTCTGGAGGCATACAACCATTTCATAAGTAATTTTAAAACATTATAAATAACATATTTAGTATCTAAATGGTACTATTCTACGTGACAATGAAGGGATCAGCCTCGAGCTACGCTAGAGGCGTTTTAGCCCATAGAGTCCTATAGTTAAAACTATAGGATAGGACAGAATAGGTATTTTATCATATTGTGATCTAAAATGTCCTGAAAATCGTGCGTAGGCTTTCTTTAAACAATGCAATAATTCTATATCTATATATACTTTATTTTCCACTTTACGCTAAATTTAGATACAGTACATCTTTAAGTAAAATTTTCGCAGTCTATTCTAAATTACCCATTACAGAAATTATAAGTTATTTTTAAAATCATATGAACAAGAATAATCTATTATATTTTTTTAGCTTCACGCTGTATCCTGCATTTATCCTGTAGAGTAGATAGGCAATGAAAATAATAAATATTTCATTTTCTAAAGTGGAAATCGAACACACAACCTGTTATCACGACTGGCTTCTAAAGTTGTATAGTTACTTTTACACTATACTATTGAATGTAATAATAATACTAGTAAAATTGTGACATATATATTGAAAAGAACCTGCTGAATTTCTTGCCAGGTCTTCTCGGTAGAATTGTCTTCTAAACAGGTGGTGGGAGCTTATATTTGTTCGACGATCAAAAGTGTTTACGAATAAAGAATATTTTGAATAAAGAATATTTTGAATTTGAATTTGAAACACAATATGTAAAATATTCCCTCAAACTGATTTGAACTAAACAGTTTGCACAGCTAGACATACACATCTACTCTACGACAGGGCCAAATAAAATAAAGTACATTATTAGGAAATCACGATACGAGTTGTCCCTTGTGAGAGTTTATATCTTTTAAAATAGCTCCCATACAACCCCTGTCAAATCGGTGAAAAAAGTGGCCTTTTATAGTGTGGAGTGTCCATGAATCTTATTTTTTTTAGCTTCACGCTGTATTACGTACATAGGATAGACAGAGGGAACCAGGGAAACTTTTGTCTTTTATCAAGTGTTAAGTTTTTTAGCTATTTAGTTATTGATATTTTTATCTCTTCGCTCTGGTGTCAGCCACTGCAGTAGTTTTCCCGTATAACCATACCCATACAGCTTTTGATTCAAGACTTCGTGAGGGACTAAGTCAAATGCTTTACTAAAATCACTATAGATAACCTCAATTTGATGACCAGCGTCCATAGATTTTTGAACGATCTCTGTAAACTCTACCAAATTAGTGCACGTAGACCTAGACTTAATGAACCCATGTTGAGCATCATTTATCAGAGGCTTAAAATGTGTGATCATATGAGGAAGTATAAGGCTTTCAAAAACTTTGCCGAAAGTTGTAAGTAACGAGATTGGCCGGTAATTTAAAACATTTTTTTTTATCATTACTTTTGTAGATTGGAACTATTTTAGCTATTTTCCACAATGTTGGGAATATTCCATCTAGCAGTGATTTTCATATATTAAAAATAGTGGCTCAGATAAGCTTTCTGCACATTTCTTAATAAATTGTGGTGGAATATCATCTGATCCTGATCCTTTACGATAATCCAGGCTATTAAGTGCTATAATTATTTCTTCCCTCGAGATCTTTACGTTAGATATAGTATTTAATGCATTCACAGGTGTCTTTTGGAAGGATTGACCGATGATATTTAGCGGAGATTTGTAAATACTGGAAAAATATTTCGCAAATAAATTTGAAATATCCTTTCCACCATTTGCATTATTTACTCCATCAGTCATATCATTAGGGAACGAGCTATTGTTCTGACGCTTGTTTTTTGTATAGGACCAAAAACATTTAGGGTTTTAGGTAATATTATTTTTTACTGTATTGATATAAGATTTGTAGTTTTCGCTCGCTAATAATTCACAACGCTCATTTATTATATCTAAGGAGATCCCATCCATAGGGTTTTTATACTTCTTAAATCGAAGATCTAGACTTTCTCGCTCTCGTATCAAACCCTTAAGATTGTGGCTAAACCAAATAGGATATTTAGATTTTTTTTGCTTATATTCAGGAACAAACTCTTGAATACATGAATTTAATACTTCGTATTTTTTTTTTACTATTTCGTCAACTGTAAGGCGATAAGATAAAATAACTTTCCACTTTATATTCGTAAGATAATTATTAATAAGGTCATAATCACATTTAAAGAAATTATATCTTTTGGTTGCAATTGAATTACTTTTCAACATTTTAACTTTGAAATCCATAAAAGTAGCGATAATGGGAGGATGAAGCTTATCAATATTAACGAGGGAAGATACAGCAGCTGATACAAAACAATCATTAATGTTAGTGAAAACAAGGTCTAAAATTCGGTTTGACGTGTTTTTAATACTATTACTTTAAATCGTTTAAATTGGCAAAATCTATAAGTGTACTTGCTAAAGTTGAGATACTTAGATTAAGCCCGCCTTTTGTACAATTTTTGTAATTGTGTGCAATAAACGATATATAAACAATTAAATATTAATAAAAATAATATTATTATATAAAGAAAATTCCCACATAGCTATTCAAAATCTAGTGTTACGACACTCCGTTCTACACATTCTGCCCAATTTACAAGAGATTCCGTGTTGAGTGTCAAAACTCAAGTCTCGCATTGTCTAATAGAGACGAAAAATCATAACATTAGATAGTGTAATATTCCTATTTTACAATAGATACAAATAAAAAACATACATCCAATTCGTAATCAAACGAAATATTATATTTAACATAGGAATATCCTAAAATCTTATAAATTATAGTCAACCCAGATCGAGCCATGTCCGATCACAAAATTGCCTTATCGCCTCATCTTACCTTAGGCTTATTCCCACTCCCGTATTTCACATTTTCTATGTATAACTAATGTCACTGCTTTCGCTATCTGTGTTACATTGTAAAGATTAAATATACGTTGTAAATATACAAATAACATTCGTTTTTATTAATATAATTTATGAAAATCTGTGAGAATATAAAAAAAAATCCCAATGTATTTTTTTCTTTTTTAATGGCACAGTAGAAGAGCTTCTTAATATAAAAAGAATGGTTATGAGTTCCAGTCCTACTCTTTCTGGCAACGGCTAAATGTGGTGGAGTGATACTAGTCAACACGCAAATAAAAACAATTCCGGGGGGAACATGAAGAACGGAGTATCTTGACACTATTTTTTGCCAGCCTACTCTGCTATGCGGGAAAAAGCGTAAAGCTATTTTTTTTGTTACCGTTAAGATACGCAGAGACGTTATATTACATACTGTTTAATTATTATTAATATTTTTAACCGCAAGTACAGTTGGTAATATAAAAAAGTTACCCAGATGTAATAGGTTCTATTGCCACCCTCAGTAAGTGGAATAACCAACATAAAAAAAATATTTAGAAAACGTATGAAAACTTGAACTTAGCGGGACTTGAACCCGCGCCTCCTGGAAACCGACCAGGCGCTCTGACCAGTAAGCCAAACGTTGAACGTATGGCTTATAAGTATTTTTCTTTCCTACGTGTGGAATAACACTTTGAAAAATATAAAAATATTTTTTCACTTTAAACCATTAGTTCCTGAGATTATGCTGTTTAACCAAACATACTGTTATGCTTAATAGTAACAAACTGTTAGTCATAATAGTATAGATAGTATACATTTAAGTCGATGCCCATCATCATACAACAACCTATCTCACTTACAGGAAAAGATAAAAAAAAAAGAATAAAACTCATATCACGTAAAAATGCCTAAAAAAGAATAAATCTTATTATTTTATTCGGCATATTTTAGATCATTAATAGTCTCTTTCTTTCTGTCTTTCAGTATAAAGGAACATATGTGTTTGAAAGTTTACAAAATATTTCCCCCTATAATAGGGATGGGACGACGCGACGTGTGCGTCGCCAGATGCGACCTCACGTAATTTTATATATATTACAAGTTTTGTATTGTAGGAAATCTATGATTTATGATACGGAAAGGTGATATAAATCAATTGTGCTATAATTTCAATTTCTATTACAATAGCAGCTTTTGTGCGACCGAGCGCTTGTAATATTTGGACATTGGGTATTTCTTTTTATGAAAAATTGTGCTGTTGACTATTGATGTTTTATTTTTGAATAGAATAAAAAGATATATAAGATTTACTCTGTATCCCGCATACAGCAGGGTAGGCGGAGGGTACCTAGTGTTAAGACACTCCGTTCCCCACTTTCCGCCAACTTCTGGAGACATTGCGTGTTGAGTGGCGAAACTGTAAATAGAAGGGATGAAACCTACAACCAGTCGATTTTACAGTCATGCTTTGTGCCCCTGCGCCACGACTGGCCTCTAGAATAAAAAGATGCATATAATATTAATTAACATCAATTATTATTTTGATTGCTTATTCTTAATAGAGTAGTGTTCTATTGACTCTAACTGACATAATTATGAACTCAAATTCACATTAAAAAGTTTACTTTGTATGCGAAATAATTTTACAGTGATATCTTTCTTTCCAGCCATGTGTCAAAACTCCGTGCTCCAATATCCTCCCAATTTCGAGATATTACTTGTTCAGCTTCACACTGTATTCCGCATGTAGCAGCGTAGGCAGAGGGACCCTAGTGTTAAAACACTCCGCTTTCTACTCCCAAAATTATTATAATACCAAAATTAAATTTATCTCAAGCAAACTCTAAATTTAAAAAGCAAATTCTCAATTTAACTTCTGTAACTTACTCTAATTAACCAAAATAACAATAACGAACAGACAGAACGTCTCATATTACTCCGGGTAAGTGCATCGGGCGGTCGTCGAAATCTCTCCAAAGCTGTTGTCTACACAGTCGGGACGATTAAGTATCGAGTTTCAATCCTATTTGTTGAATTTCAAAGCCCACTTCCCTTTTGAGGGTGACATTAGTGACAAATTTCCTCTATATAGCTCTGAGTTTTGTAATGTATCGGTGATACGTGCAGGTTGCTATTGAAGCCACTTGTTAAATATAGATGGATATTAGATATATCTTTATTTCATTATCTGAGGTCAGTCGTAGAGCATTGGCACTGTATTTTCGACTAGTTGTGGGTTTGATTCCCATTCGGGGAAATGAAATATAACATATTTTCATTATCCTTGCTCTAGTATCGAGGTAAGAACCCAGTTTATTTTTCCCACTCAGCACGCAATTTAATATATTTTATATATTTTAAATGTACGCATTTAATATAGTTTAAATGTATATATGTATATATATAAGAAGAACATAAATATCTGAATACTACTTTACTTCCAAACTTCGATTTTCTATTTACATAACAAAGTAGGGAGACGCGTGCACAAAGCGAGTACCATCTCGAAATTCATTGTCACCCTCGCACTACCACCTACTGAATCCTAAAAATACAATCTATAGGAAATTTAAAGTGTTTTGTTTTGGACTGATTCCAAAAGACATGGGTTCAAATGTATTTCATTATGTATACTATGAATGAAAATCACTGTAAAGGCGACGGTTATGGATTCGATTCACATTCGAGTGATTTAATTATTTTAATTTCGCTCGCTCTGGCAAGATGCTAATACGCAGCTTTGAATTAAGCCATTCGACACAAAATTTCTTAAAAATTGGGCAGAAAGTGGGGAGAGAAATGTCTTAACACTGAGTTTCGTCTTCCGTCCGAACTATTTGCAAAATACCAAATTTACTATATCTTTCAATTAAAAAAAACTTAGACTGTCGTTTAAAATAAAATATGAATTAAACAAAGATTTAAAAAGGTTTTATTCAAAAAGTTAGTTGTACTAAAATGTAAACACGCCAAAAATGTATTTAGGTTTAGTCCACTGCGTCTGTATGTGCGTTAATCGTTTTGACCCACTGGACCGTCAGGCAGCGTCTTGTGCCATACACAACTCTTAGGAATTTCTATTCAACCACCAGCAAAGCCGCCGGCAAAAGCTAGCTATTATGTGCTTAAGTACAATGACTTCTAAAGACTACAGCATCTTATTTTTAAGATAACAGGATCTTTAAAATGCGAATCAGTCGGAAGAGGGCATCTGATTTAGATAAGGATCCCTTTTAGATCAGCGCCTTCTTGCCTTCATTGTGTTTTGTGAAATACTTAATTTTATATTAAACAGCAGCTTCACGCACTTTCCGTGAAGCTGCTGTTTAATATAAAATTATTTATAAAAATAGATGAAACGTAGAGTTGACTCTCTGTTCTACATCTGTCGCCGATTTTTAAAAACTGTTTAGTGTTTTGCCTTAAAAGACCAGTAAAGTAATTGGGATTGGCATAAAATATTAAAAAATATAAAAAAATAAAAAATTAAATTAAATTAGCTTCACGCTGTATCCCGCACACAGCAGGGTAGGCAGAGGGAACCTAGTGTTAAGACACTCCGTTCCCCACTTTCTGCCGAATTCTGGAGGCATTGCGTGTTGAGTGGCAGAACTCAACGCCGCGCTTAACCTCGACACCAGAGCGAAGAAATGGAAATATAAATTTAAGTAAATATTTCAATCTCCTCGAGTGGGGATCGAACCCACAACCAGTCGGTTTTACAGTCACACCTCGTGCCGCTGCGCCACGACCGGCCTCATTAAAAAATATATTTTTTTAAATTTGTAGCAGTGACAAAGGATATTATGGCAGGATAAGATATTAATCTTTGGAGATGACCAGTCTAGTAGTAAGCATAAAAAACTCTAAAAAATATAATAGATAGATATTAAAAAAATAGAATAAATCAATGGTTAATTTGGCACAATTTTTTTTTTTGGGTTCTTTCAATGAATATAAAAAATAATAATAATCAGCTTCAGCCCGTATCCCGCACAAAGCAGGGTAGACAAAGGGAACCTAGTGTTAAGACACTCCGTTAGCCACTTTAACCTACAATTAATATCTTACCTACAAATTAAGATACTTTCTTCACTTTAAAACTCAATCCCATTACTAAATCCTGACTATCTCCAATTTACTTAAGCCATATCAATCCACAAATCATATCAAAGACAATTCCCGATATAAACCGACAATGGGTACTACAATACCTTCCAATTGGATGGAAACGGTAATCCGTGTTCGCGGTATTGTGTTACAATCTAATAGAATTAACTTGCACACCTATAATAGGGTTAATACAATTTATTTCGTTATTTTAAAGCTTCACGCTGTATCCCGCAAATAGTAGGGAAGGCGAAGGGAATCTAATGACAAGACACTCTGTTCCCCACTTTCCGCTAATTTTTTTGAGATATTGCTCGATTTGTGATTGCATTGCATTGTTGAGTGGCGCAGTGGCAAAAGGATGTGGCTGTAAGGTGACGCCTGTGGGTTTGATCCCCACTCGGGAGAATGAATTATTATTTTCATTTCTTCGCTTTGGTACCAAGGTTGAGGCCTGGCGTTGATTTCCGCCAAACAACACGCAATGCTTCCAGAATTCGGCGGAAAGTGCGGGACGGAAATGCCTTAATAGGAACGGAGTGTCTTAACACTAGGTTCTCCGGTTCCCTGTATTTACCCTACTATTATATACCCTACTATTATATATACGGCATTGTGAAGCAAAAAAAGACTCTAAGCAAATTAAAAATGTTAAAAAAAACAGGTAACTGTAAATTTCACTGATTTTAATGGAAAAAATTGAATCTACACCTACCACATTATGTAGTTATCAGAAAGAATAAATTCCACGACGCCCAAAGTACCTAGTATCTACTACTATAAGATTAAAAAAAATTTCATCACTTTTCATAATTTTTCTTCAGCATCCCAATTTTATGCGCATAAAAATCTGCGATAAAATTATTTACGATGCCGGGCTCTGATATCATATTTTAATATTGGGACGTAGCTTATCTCTCGCGGACCGGTGTCAAGAATCATCTAAATATAATATATTTTTTTATGTATTATAAAGGTTTCTTTTTGTGATTATTTTTTATCTAGTATCTTGATACTAAGTTCTCTCTGCATAACATACTGAATTATGTAGAAATCGCGTGAAACTGAAAATATTCTGAAAAATATTTATTATGATTTACATGTCGCATTTATCTTATCAACAATATATTTTGTGAATAAAATAAAGGGCCTTCGTGGCGGTGCGGCGCAGATTGGCTGTAAAACAGACGATTGTGGGTGCGATTCCCAAAAATTTATTATTTTCATATTTTCCATTTGGATGGGTGGATTTTCATAGTTTCCATTTGCCAAAAGAAATGCGTGATATGGAATTCTCCCGCACAACAAGGAATGTCTAAAAATTAAGGAACGGAGTGTCTTATCATTCCGAGATTCCTACCCTACGTACCTGGCTAAATTCGGGATACGACATAAACTTTAAAAAAACATTAAATCTATTCAAATATAATTTAATATAAAAATCATATACAAAAACCAAAATTCCCCATACAATATAACCGAATAAAACAGCTTTATTACAAAGATAACAACTGCTAACAGGCAGGGGCAGTTCCACCTTCTGCCGAGTCAAGTTTGAGTGACATTTTAATGGACTCGAAAGAATTTATTCAGGTCCACTACAGTACGGATAAAGTGATCTCTGGACGAGCTAAAAAGATATAGATACCTACTATTTATACTGTAATTACCTTATTCTTATTTGAAAGTTTTTCTTATTTGAAATATAAAAAATAAAATATTTTTAAGGCCACCGTGGGGCAGTGTCCAACTGCCCACATTGTGTGTCCCACGGTGTGTCCTGATGGTTTTAGATTCGATTACCATTCAAATAAATTATGACACGTATAATTGAGCATTAAGTTTAGTTACTCAACGTGAAATGCCCCCAATAAAGAGTGAAACATGTAAAACGGAATATTTTAACATTACATTCTCTCTTTTTACCATGGTGTACATATCAAACAAATAAGAAGTAATCAAAGCTAGTGTTGAGACACTCCGTTCTCCATGCTCCGTCCAATTTCCGAAACTCGACGTTTTGTCTTGTTATCATGGAGACGAAATGAAAATTTCCACATCCTGCGTGGCAATCTAACCCAGGACCATCGCGTTTACAGTCAGACACCGTGCCGCTGCGCCACGACGCCGTTCTAAGTAATTTTAAAATGTAAATAAGCTAAAAAGAAAGACAATATACTAACACGACTCTTCTTCATGCTCCAACTTAAGACGTTAAAGAAGATACAATTATCCATTTTAAAAAATAAATACAAAAATATATGTTCTACTATTTATTAGTCAAATGAAACTTTCAATTACAAACATTTATATGTATGTATTTAGAAATTTTACACTTATTACGTATCGGCGCCGTGGCTTAGTTGGTTAAAGCGCCTGTCTAGTAAACAGGAGATCGCGAGTTCGAATCTCGCCGGGGCCTTCGTTTTTTAAGACTTGATATTATTTTTTGCATGCTTTTATTAGTTTTATTTTTATCTGTATAACAAAATTTTGATCTTATTTTGACTCTTGGACTTTTCAATAGTATGGTTTTTTCCAGCACTAACAAAATAATAAAAAAAATAATTTTCAGTTTCAAACGCTTCTTTCCTTTCATTTGGAGAAGGAACTTAAATTCGCGCTTTATCGCCCTGAATAAAGAAAAACCTGATACTCTTGTACCCCACTTTCCACCGTATTCTCGAGGCAGTGCGTGTTGAGTGATGTAACTTAATACCGCGCTATGCTCCGTTACAAGAGGAAGCACAACACACTGTCTAAGTATTATTAACTATGTATCTTTAAATTATTTCAGAATAATCAATACCAAAATAGTCTCCATTCATTTTCTGTTTCCCAAAAAACATAAGTTTCCACATGAAAACCGCTGATAAAGATAAACCTTAGTTTGAGAAGGGTCTATTCAAAATGTATGAGTTGCGGCCGACCGACCTCGCTAATGGTTACTAAATGTCTAAAAAATTCGCCTCCACGCTCTGTTTTGTGTGGTTGTATGACTTTGATGCTAGTTAAATGACAAACTACGATATGGTAATAGTAAGTCAGAAAGATACGTATGGAAAAATTAGTTTTTTGTTTAGCTTCACAGGACTCTCGTGTACGACGGGGTAGTTTTAGGACCCACCCTCATCTATTTTGCAATTTCTTGTGTGACAGAATCAAAGGTAAAAAAAAGAAATTCACTTGTCTTTCTTTCTTAACTTATTTTTAGTTATGAAAGTAATTCAGATAATTTGAATATAATCACTGCCACAAGTGGGAATCAAACTCCCAATCACAAAGCGTCATCTCAATTTAATTCTTTATTATGTTTCACCATGTACGGTTCATGTGCATCACAAACAATTTTGATAACGTACTT
>JAATLQ010011078.1:34392-47504 GCA_013421005.1 Heliconius erato x Heliconius himera
TATATATATATATATATATATATATATATATATATATATATATATATATATATATATATATATATATATATATATATATATATATATATATATATATATGTATAATTCGTTTTAATATAAAAAATAAAAAATTAAATCAGCTTCACATTGTATCCAGCACACTACAGTAAGCAGAGGCAACCTAGTGTTAAAACACTCCGTTCCTCACTTACCGCCGAATTCTGGAGGCATTGCGTGTTGAGCGGTGGAATTCTTTGCCTCGACACCAGAGATAAACATTCATTTAAATTTAGATTTCCAATCTAAATTTAAAAAATATTTCATGTCCTCTAGTAAAGATCGAACCTACAACCAATCGCATTTACAGTCACATTTTATATATGCGATATGACTGACCTCAACAATAGTGTGATCTTTTATGTTTTTTTTAATATTTCAGGCACTATTAACGTCGTTGCTTTGCCTAGTGGATCACAACTCAGTGACTCATTCCAAGGTATTACGGGTACTGCATCTGGTTTTGGAGCTAGAGGAAGTAAGTATATCTGCTTAAGAAATAGGTTATTTTACTTGTACATTATTCTTTTATAGAATAAAAAAATATATTAAATTAATTTGACTAAAAAATACTACAAAATTTACTATAATTATGTTGTATTATATTCAATTTCAAATATAAATGTTGTTCACATTTCAGATGTTGGTATTCCAGCCAATCAATTCCTCAGTTTTGCCAACATGAATATTATTTCCAACGCACAATGCCAGCTTTTTTTTCCATCTTTTATACAGTCGAGCAATATATGCACTTTGACATCAGCCAGTACTTGTGGAGGAGACTCTGGTGGTCCGCTCGTTGTTCAGAGAAACAATGCTCCATTACTTGTAAGTTTCTTTCTTTAAAATAAATCAGCTTCACGCTGTATCCCGCACACAGCAGGGTAGGCAGAGGGAACCTAGTGTTAAGACACTCCGTTCCCCACTTTCTGCCGATTTCAGGAGGCATTGCGTGTTGAGTGGCAGAACTCAACGCCGCGCTTAACCTCGACACCAGAGCGAAGAAATGGAAATATAAATTTAAGTAAATATTTCATCTCCTCGAGTGGGGATCGAACCCACAACCAATCGGTTTTACAGTCACACCTCGTGCCACTGCGCCACCACTGGCCTCTTTCTTTACTTATTAGAATTTTTAAAATAGCAAAACCAGTAGTATTGATTATTTCTTCACTTTAGTATCTTTATATTTTTTAACATCTAAGTTATATTTATTTACAACAGTAATAACTTCTATATTTTTTTATTTTAGGTGGGAATTACTTCTTTCGGTCTCCATCCTAATCTGGGAGGTTGCGAAGTCGGCCATGCTGCTGTGTTCGCTAGAGTTACGTCTTTTATAAGCTTTATTAATCAACATATTTAAGCATTGCAATTTTCAAGGCAATAAAATATTTTTTATTGTATATTATTTTTTTATTAATATACTTACTTATACATATTATCTCATCCTACAGTCACTAAAAAAGACATAGACTCTTATTTCCCCATTGCGAACGGGTAATTTCATCTATCGTCTTACAGAGATTCAGTAAAAATGTTATTTCAGAAAATTGTTGAAATTTTTTAAGAAATTTGAGTGCAAAAAATAATACAAAAATAATCAAAACCCACAGATGGTAAATTTATTTATTTACAATTACATCATTTTTTGCATGACATACGTAGTTACGATAAGTCCTAGCTCCTAGTACTAATAGCTAAAATATTCTAAGCACAAATAATTATTTCATACGAGGCAGAGAAGAATAAAAGAATCAGAAAACGAAATAATAAGCAAAATTGTAAATTATTATTATGTCTATATATAAAAAAGGACAAAAAAGTCGATTCTGTACATGGAAAATATAAAAAAATATTAGGTCGGTTAACATAAGTTTGTAAAAGCTAAAAATAGCAGAATTCTTGTCTGTCTGTCTATTCATTTATTCTCTAATCACGCAAAAACTACCAGACAGTAATAGATTTTGTATGGTTGTAACCTAGGGTCTAAAAGTATATCTTTTCTGCATTTCGCAGTGACATGTTGAAATTGAAGATCTGAAACATCTGATGTATGTCAGACCTGTAAGTTTTGATGTAACATTAATACTTTTATTAGAATGCACACGGAGAAATTTTATGTTTCGTCAGTTTTTATATATCTTTTTATAAATGTAGCATATTTATTGAAATAATATACTGTGCCATACAATACATTTTTACTGCAGATTTTGACAAAGTACACATCACATCATATGTTTAATATACTACGCATGTGCATCGAATAAGGAATAATTTAATATTGTGTAAAATAGTTTAAAAATTATCTTTATTTTTATTTTCAAACACAAAAATGTTTACTGTGGGTTATTCTTACATTTCTCAAGAGTACTATAGGCTATATAACATCACGGTGCATTTCTTAAGTTAGCCTTAAATAACGAAATAACAATAATAATGAACGCCATCGTGTCGTGAGCGCTGCAGAAATAATAAAATATATGCAAGTATATTGTAATACAAAAATATTCAATTTCATTCGTTTTAATAAAAGTCCGCGACAGCAAAATTTCTTATAAATAAGTATATAAATAAGGCAAGATTTCCGTTGACCGCTTCTTATAAATAAAATTCAAATACCTGTTTGTCATTTTAAACTAACTGTGCTTTTCATGTGCATACGGCTATATAATATTTATTATATAAGCCTTACTTCAATTTCATACAGATTACAATGATACATTCTTATTTATAAAAAAAATTAAATATTGATATTTTATTACATTTTAATGAGCATTCAGTACACTTTACATTATAGATTCCTATATTTAATTTTGTTTTAAATTATTGATTATTTTAATTGTTTGTTAATTATGTAGTATGGACCCCTGTCGGGTAAAATCCTATCCCAAGAAATGCTACGATTCTCTATCCTTAGCTTTGTCCAGCCAACTTTCGCCCGCCATCGCTACTATTTCGTGTACCCATCTGTCTCTTGGTCGGCCTCCTGCTCTGGAGCCTCTTGACCCTGACCACCTTACTGACCTTAGGGTCCATCTGTCATCCTGGTATCGAGCTAAGTGGCCCGCCCACCATTTTGCCTTTTGCAAAAAAGTCAGAGCATCGCATACTTTCGTCTTGTTTCGAATGTCGACGTTTTTAACTTTATCTTCTAATTTTAGACTTAGGCAACTTCTTTCCATTCTTCTCTGGATAGTCTGAATTTTATTTCTGGTTTTGACGTCATAGGTCCAAGTTTGACACCCGTAGATGATGACTTGGTAATATTGCTGTATCCATCACTATTTTTTGGTCGGCAGAGGAAGTTGAGATTTAAGTATTTCCTTATCACCAGAACCTGTTCCAGGTAGTTGCTACTTGTCGGTTTATTTCTTCCAATTTTCATGCTGACCTGGTTTAAGTGGTTAACCATTTTATTTACTTGAAAAGGGGTTTCTGAGAATAAAATTATGTCATCAGCAAATCTAAGATGACTTAAGAAGTTGCTATTCATATTAATGCCTTGTTTGAGCCAGGGAAATTTTCCCATTACGGGTTGTAAGACGGCTATAAACAGTTTTGGCGAAATTGGATCTCCTTGCCAGACTCCTCTCTTTATGTTGATTGTTTCGCCCACTCTATCTAACCTGACTCTGAACTCTACTTGTGCTGTTGTTGTAAATATATTTTAGAATTTTAATATATTTTTCTTTATATTAAGTGCTTTCAGCGACTCCCAGATGCTTTCGTGTGGAATTAAGTCAAAAGCTTTTTGTAATCTATGAAAACTACGTATAATGGTTTATTAAATTATAAATATTTTTCTATTACTTGGTGTACCGCTTGGATAAGGTCAATCGTGCTGAAACGACTTCTGAATCCGGTTTGTTCGATAGGTTGGTGTGCATCGACGACTGGGACCATTCTTTCGAGGAGACAGGAGGCACATAATTTGTAAAGACAAGACATGGGGCTTATGGGACGTTAGTTGCCTATGTCAGCTATGTCACCTTTTTTATATAGTAGAATAATTTCAGATTCCAACCGATCTTGTGGGCCTTCCCTGATCTTATCTCCAGAACCGCTGAATTCATAAGATTCTGACTCTGACTCTGACTGATCTGTAGGGCTATCTATGGCAATACATAAGCTATTTTTTATTCCGTTTTTACACGTTTTTCGTGCGCACGTGCATAGATACTATATGAAGTAACTAAATATTTTTCTATATTAAATACTATAATTTTTGTGAACAAAATGAAATATACAGGGTGGAAGAGGCAGCGCTTCAATTACGGAAACAGCATATAGGGTAAAATATTTCAAACCTATACCTAAAGAAATTAATCAAGATGCATCAACAGTTTGGACGTAGGATTTTTTTTTTCATTTCGCGATTTTTATCCATACCTGTATTTCGTGTGACGCGATTACGTATAGATCCCAATAACATAAACACTTACTACTACAAAAATACTACTAAAGGTTAAACAACTTTGAACTTTATCGCCAATACCTACGACTCGATTTCGGAATGAGCCGTGTGCAGCGGTGTTCCTTTGATAGGTTTATGTGTGCGTGCGTCGTCCTTACAAATGGCGTTTTATTTTAAAATTACAATTTTATTATTTATTTTGTTTGAAAAAATAACTTTTTCAGTTTTGGAAATTTATTTTTTTCCGATTTATATTAGGCTTTTATAGAGTAGTTAAAACTGTGGTTTCATTTAATGTGGTGCTAACACTTCCAACCTGTATATAAAATCTAAAAGATTAAAATTTAGACTTATTAACGCCCAATATTAATAACCTATCTCCAACGTCAATCTTAGATTGTTTCATATATCTATCCAATCTCTAGATTGGATAGAAATATGAAACAATCTAAGATTGACGTTGGAGGTAGGTTATTAATATTGGGCGTATGTGTACAGATATATTTATACGCAAATCGAAAATAGGAATATACGTGGAAAAAAACTGCGTTTGCGGTGCGAGCACATCGCCTTAGTAGACAGATGTGAAATAACTAACTATTTTGTTTTTAAATATGACATTATTCGCGTGCAAATATGCACAGTGCACTTACTTAAATTCTTAAATTTGGTAGTCTACTGTGTATTATGATTTGCAAATATAGTCCATTTTTTCTCCTTGGTCACGTGTTCATAAAGATGAATACGTGTGAGATTGTGTAAAAATGCAATATTTCATAGTATGAACCCATTATATCCTTATCAGACTATCCTTACGAGACAACTCAGGATAACGAAACGAATAAAAGCGCCATCTGTAATAAGCAGAATATATTATAACTGTTCAAAATGTTTCATGTAACTTCTTCCTGTCCTTTTTGTAATATTATTTCCAAGTAAGAATACTAGATGGCGCTGAATCTAGTCGAATTTGTTGTTCCACATCGGAGTTTTTGACCGAACACCGTATCACATCAAATGGCTTGCAATAAATTGTCGAAAGAACTCAGTAATCATACAAATTAATACCTTAGTTGTTTGATAAAATAAATAAATAAATTTATTAATCCTTTGTTTCTACCACTAGAAGTCAACCAGAAGTCAAAAGTTTTGTGTTTACATTAATACCAACCCTGCAATACATATTTTTTATTGTTTATGATATATTTCTTTTTGCGTTTGTTAGGGAATTCTTGCCCATTTTGGAACCCTAAATTGGTCTCCAGGGACGTCTTCTAACATTAAACATTATAGTACGAATAAAAAAGCCCAACCCTTGCCCCGTTTGTAAAGTATCGTAGGATAAGTATAATTTGAGAAAAAAAAAAACAATTTCGTACATGATTTTTCAACTAAAAGTTGTATTTTGTAAATGTTGAGTTATTATTATTTTAGAGATGTTAAATTTTATCTTTTCGATTTTAGGATGATTCCATTTCCAAAATGTGGGTAATTGTTAAATTTAGAAAAGAAATTGTTTAATTTTAGAAATACTTACCCGATATTTGTGCCTGGGTGTATAGACACGGTCCCCAGGTCCTCGAGCCACCCCTATTATACCATCACACGCTATGCTATCTAAACCGTTAAATTACCACTTACAACATAAGAATTTAGCTCAGCTGTAATTATATGTGTACTTTGCCCATAAATTTTATGACACATAATTTGTTGTTGACATTGTAGGGTACCACATATAATATTCTGAATATTTATTTTTAAAATATGCACTTTATGTAAGGGCGAATTGTACTTCAGCGTCATTAAATTCACAATTAGCATCATTTAATTGCGCTTTAGATACCCGCTGTACAGTACTTTAAAAAAAGTTTCAGCTAATTTATTAAAACAGTAATTTTACATTAATTTACAAAAAGGCCGTCGCGGGGCAGTGGCATAATCGTATGACTGTAAACGCGACGATTTTGGATTCGATTCCCACTCGGAGAACGGAATGTCTTAATAAAAAATAAACGGAAGACAGCGTGAAGCTGCCAGTTGTGAAAATTGAAAGACTTTTAATTGAGATTCAGCCGTTTCTGAGACTAGCATTCACAAACGAACAGACTGATAGACATAAATATTTAAAAAAAAACATTGTATTAGATTCTATTGATGTATTTTCACGTATATCTTGCATGTACGGAGATTTGACATGAACATTTTTGCAATGAGCAGCAATTTTTATTCAGAATAGATGTGGCTTAAAAGTATAGGGCAAATCCGGAACAACGTTAAAGTAAATTCAACTAAATTTATGTTACATTTTACCAATGTTTTATAGAAATCTCTTTTGAGAACCTCCTTTCAGGTGAAGGTCTCCAAAAGAGACCATTATCGTCTATCTTGGATGATCCAGCTTTAACCAGTTACTCTAATTATATCGTCCTGCCATCAGATGTGAGGTTTCCCTATATGGCACTTTCCTCTCAGATCTCTACACGTGATTATTCTTTTAGTCCATCTATTGCTTTACACTCGCACTACACAGGGCATACGCACCTCCATTTTAATGCTTGTGCATGGATTAGATCGGCAGTGGATTTAATGATGCTCTTTATTTTTGTGTGCCATATTTTATGATGTTTACTGTGTGAACGCTACTGCGTTCGAGACCTGCGATGGCAGATAAGAGTTTTGTTTTTAATTATTTTTTTGTACATCCAAATTTGACATGCCTATATTATTATTATGTATTGGCTAATAACACTAAAGCAAAAACTACAATCTAATCCAGCAATCAAACCCTTCCTTTTCTCTATTATTTCACGAGCTGAGATTACCAAGCATGTGTTGTCAAATAAATCCGACGCTACTGGGTTTGATAATATTAATCGACAGATGATGCTCCTTAATATTTCATGTAAAATTAGGTATAAATTGACGAAAATTACCTGCTACTCAATTAAACCCGTTAAGTGCATTGGTACACAACTTTATGTACGTAAATGAAGCAGCAAGTGTTAAGAATGCAATTTTCTCTACAGAAGCTGCTGCAACTGTAATTTCTATTGGAAATACGCTGAACGTTGTATAACATTTACCGCCTACTAATTGATTAATATAGTCAGCGTTTAAGGATAAAGGGTAGTATCATTATAATATTCATATTTAATGAAAAAAATATTAATATTTAATGAGTAACACCAACAATCCTTGAACTTGGTGTATTTATTCGTATTGATCAGTTATATGTCGAATATTAAAGATTAAAGATTTAGGAAATTATCATTTGAAATAATTCGACGTCGTGCACCACGCTACTATTTAAAATTATATTCATAATAGTAGTTTGCATACACACACTTTTGCAAAAATCACGACATTTTTGCAAAAATTTTGCTCCTAACTTATTTGTAGAAATCCATCGTTACAAAATCCGTGATTATGATAGAAGTTCTATAATATTTTTATATAAGGGGTCATAGCTGCGTTCTCATAATCGTACCATGTCTCTAAAATAGTAAGTACTAAAGCGGAATTGATACGAATATCGTCGTCACAGGGATCATAAGAACAAGGAAATATGATTTCATTATTTACCGTCCGGCTAGAAAATAAGTCAGGAAACTTTATTATGTTGATTGTGATAATCTTCATTCAAATCTTAGATCATTGTAATTAAATATTGTAAAGTCTAACAATAAAATAAAAACATGAGGTACGTTACGTTACGTTGATGTCGAAGAAACGATTTGTTGTTGTGATATACTTGGTACTATGGTTCACTCCGGGATGTCCAGCTACTCGTGGCTTGGTGTATTCACTTCTACTTGTACAGCAGTGTATTAGGTATTAGCAGTAGAAATCTAAAAAAGTAGGCTCGTATCCCATCAAAAAAATTAAAAAACTTGATAAAGATATCTGTGAGGAAGTCATTATGCCGTTTTGATAAGATTTAACAGTAGACAAAGACTCTCATGCTGTGTATTATCAATATAGTAATATTTATTGAATAGTCATGATTAAATCATTTGTTTTTCATTAATGTATTATTTGGTAATTAATATCTGTGGTATGCACATGTCTACTAATAGTTCTACAAGGCGTCTAAATCCCAAGGTATCTCATGGTTCTCTTTAGGATACATCAAGGACCCATGTCTAGCCCAAGGGTAGGGTAGGGGTACACATTGTTAGCTCAGAGGTGCCACTCTCCAGATGCTTATTTTTGTAGATTCTCAAAGGCTCTTCGAGGTTCTCGTATCTTTAGAGCTTTTGTTAAGAGATTATGTCAATTTATATAAATATACGTAATCCGCTTAACGCACTGGTCCCGAAACGACAGGTGGCACCGAAGCTGAAGAGGAAGTGATTGAGACCGGAACTTGTTCCGAACCCATTTCTGATGTCCGAGATGAAGACATGGTAATAAAAATAAACGAGCAGAACCTCCGACCATGTAAACAAAAATACTTTTAGGTAGGTTATTTAATTTTAAATAATTACAGAAAACATAAATAACTGAACGATTTTGAAAGTAAAGTAATTATGCAGGGTTATAATACTAAGCACAATAAATAATAAGGAGGTAGTTAGTCAGTAGGGTAGTTGTATCTGACAACCATCAGTTGTGTGTGGTAGGTATAATTAATCTTATCTACTCTTTTTAAATGATGTAAAAGCTGGTGTAGGGAACTGGTGTAGGCTTCAGGGGCTCCTTTATAGTAACAAACACTCGCCTTCACTGCTCCAGCTCAATATAATTATAAATCAACATTAAATATTTGCGGCTTTGAGTTCTGCCACTCAACACTCAATGCCTCCTGAATTCAGCAGAAAGTGGGGAACGAAGAGTCTTAACACTAGGTTCCCTCTCCCTACCCTGCTGTACAGCGTGAAGCTGGTTTATTTTATTTATTAAATATTGGATAATTTAAGACAGTTAATTAAACTTACAATAATCGCATTATATTAAGATTGCAACTTATTAAAATAGTAAAATTCAATGTAACTACAAAGAAATCATTCTTTGCAAAAGCAATTGAAATAACTATATCGACAATATAATTATATAAATAAATAAGGATCGCAGTGACATATACATTTTGCCTCGTGCCAAAATGAATAGATTATAGTCTATAGAGTTACAGTACGTTCTGATAATATTTTGTGTGATTTTTTTTATTTTTAGTTTTCGATCGATCAATTTGTAGAGTATTTACGATAGCATTCATTATAAGCTTACCATGATAAATGTATGTACACTCGTAGTGTCATTGCCTTTAATATACTATTTTAATTATAAGTAAAAAAATTTTTTTATCAAAAATTTTAATTTAGTTATAGAGAAATTTATTTATGAATTAAAATAATTAAATAAATTTATAAATAAATTACAAGTAATAGTTATGTATTATGATATACTATATAGTTGACCAATCGATTAATATTTTGAGAAGTTTGATTAAAAAAGTGTAATTTATATTAGTGGTAGTTTTGAATTGATGCAGTAAAATGTAAAGATAATAAGTTCTTTGATTTTCACGATTATTACACATTTTAAATGAAACTATTTTAACCGGATTAATCGCGTACATTTTGTACTTTTATACATTTTTGGAAACCCGACGTTTCGAACACTTTGCAGTAGTCCGTGGTCACGGGTAGACCCGTGTTCTGCTCGTTTATTTTTATTACCATGTCTTCTCCAACATTAGAAATGAGTTCGGAAAAAAATCCGGCTTCAATCACTTCCTCTTCAGCTTCGGTGCCACCTGTCGTTTCGGGACCAGTATATTAAGCGGATTAATATTCTACCCGTGACCACGGACTACTGCAAAGTGTTCGAAACGTCGGGTTTCAAAAAATGTATAAAAGTACAAAATATACGCGATTAATCCGGTTAAAATAGTTTCATTTAAAATGTAAAGATATATTGTAATAGAGTTTAATAATGCTTCCTCCTTCAAGAAAACAGTATATATTACAAAAAAAATATTGTTGTAGTGAATGATGGCCTGTACTGAGCTTGAGCATTTCATTGTTGTAAGTGTATACAGACCTCCCTCTTGGTTATATGAACAATTTGAAATAATTTTAGAACAGGTACTTGTAAAATTATCTGGATCTAAGAAATTAATAGTTGTATGTGGTGACTTTAATATTAATTTAATAGATAATTCCACCACTAGTATCAGATTCAGGTCATTACTCAATTCATATAACCTAGATAATTTATTTCTAGAGCCAACAAGAATCACTCATTGTACCGCTACTTGCATTGATAATATTTTTACAAACTCTGTGCCATGTAAAAAAATAATTAATATGTTAAGCTCAGATCATTGCGGACAGTTGGCTTCCTTTCACTTTGGTAAAAATATAATTAACAAAAATAAAAAAAATGTTTGTATACCGATGACAACTGGTCGTGTAGAAAAATTTAGAAGTAATATAGTAGCAAAACTTAAAGACTTAAAATATAAAAATAAACCCAATTTATTATATGGAAAATTTTTCAATATTATTAAAAGTGAGTTCAATGCTATATTTACTTCTAAAACTGTCAATTCCAGGAATTTCTTGTCATTTAATGATTGGGCGACTGTGGGATTCATAAAAGTAGACAAAGGTTATATGAACTTTATAGTGAGAAAACATATAACCATAGTGAATCATTTAATAATTATGTTAGGGTATATTCTAAATTGTTTAAAAAAGCATGTGCCATGGCAAAATCTTTACACATTAAAAATAAAATTAAAAATTCTTTTGATAAAATTAAAATGACATGGGACATAATAAATTGTGAAACTGAAAATACTAAGAATTATAACTTTGAATTTAAATTAAAAATTGACAATGGTTTAACCAGCTCAGATCAAGAAGTTGCATGTGTATTTGAAAAATTCTTTGCTGATATTCCAGTTTCAACAACCGATAAACTTATATCCTCCACAACCGTCGCTGAATCATTACTTAAGGAGAGCGTACACAAATGTAATGTAGACTTAAAATTTGAACCAGTCAATTCAAGAGACATAATTAAGACATTTAAGTCCCTAGATATCAAGAAAACGTCACATCTATGGGGTATTTCTGTCAAATTGATTAGTCATGTAATAGACGCTGTTGCTCCTGACCTCGCAGCTATATTTAATAATTGTATAGAGTAAGGTGTGTTTCCTGACCTAATGAAATTTAGTAAAGTCATACCTATATTTAAATCGGGTCGTACATCTGATCCCAATAATTTTCGACCTGTTTCCATACTACCCTCGTTCAGTAAGATTTTTGAAAAAAATATTCTGAATCAAATATTACTGCATTTTGATTCACACAATCTCATGCACGGTAAACAGTATGGTTTTACTAAAGGTCGTTCAACTACGGATGCTGGTATAGGTCTTATAAAGAATATATATGAGGCTTGGGAGGGATCGCAGGATGCTCTTGGCATGTTTTGTGATTTGTCCAAAGCCTTTGATTGTGTACAGCATTCAACATTGGTCATGAAGCTACACTACTACGGCATAAGAGGACGTGCACTCAATCTTCTGACCTCTTATTTAGCTGACAGAGTTTAGAGGATTGATGTGAATGGCAAGAAATCTCCTGGTTCGGTAATCAGCATGGGGGTCCCACAAGGGTCTATTCTTGGTCCTTTTCTCTTTTTAATATATATAAATGATCTACCATATCTAGTTGAAAAGAACCACGAGATAGTATTGTTTGCTGATGACACCTCATTGATTTTCAAAATAAAAAGACGACAAATCGTATATGACGATGTAAACAATGCTCTCTCGAAAGTAGTACATTGGTTCAGTGCTAATAACTTACTATTGAATAGTAAAAAAACTAAATGTATTATTTTTAGAACACCTAACACGAAAGTTGTTAAAGCCGATGTACTCTTGAATGGTGAACCCGTAGATCCTGTCGATTCTACGGTATTTCTCGGTATCACCATAGACTCCAAATTACAGTGGGGACCCCATATTGATGGATTGGCGAATAGACTTAGCTCTGCAGCTTTCGCGGTCAAAAAAATTAGATCATTAACTGACGTAGAAACGGCTCGACTTGTTTACTTCAGCTACTTCCATAGTATTATGTCCTATGGGATTTTACTTTGGGGTAATGCAGCCGGTATTCAACCTATATTTGTCCTGCAGAAGAGAGCTATTCGTGCAATCTATAACTTAGGCCCTAAAGACTCCTTAAGGTAAAAGTTTAAAGAAATTAATATATTGACAGTTGCATCGCAATATATTTTTGAAAATGTTATGTATGTTAAGAAAAACATTAATAATTTTACCAAAATTGGTGATTTTCATAATATTAACACTAGAAATAAGCATAATATTGGTGCACCTGTAACTCGGTTGCATCGAATCCGTAATTCTTTTATGGGAAAATGTGTACGCTTTTACAATAGGATCCCAGAAAACGTCAGAGAATTTTCTATATCACGATTTAAAAAAATTGTGAAAAGACGTTTGTGTGTTAAAGGTTATTACCAAATTAATGATTTTGTAAATGATAACACGCCTTGGGAATGAAATGCTCGCTCCAGTCTGTTTCAAAAGTATCATTGTCACAGATATTTAAATATGTATTTGTATTAATTTATTTTTAAAAAATAGGTCCCGCTG
>JAATLQ010011081.1:0-22637 GCA_013421005.1 Heliconius erato x Heliconius himera
TAATGAAAACGAATTATTTAAATATTAGACTCCCACATTCTTTCTGCCTACCCTACTATGTGCGAGATACAACGTGAAGTTAACAAAAAAACGAAAAATTACATATGGTAATAATGTAAATGATTAAAATTAAAATATTATTTCTGTCTTATGTAACATTTAGAGAGAGGATAGGAAAACTATACGGCGCGGCGTCACGTAATACTTGAGCGTTCCCTAAATTAAAATTTTGCATGGAATTTTAATATTTTTTTTATTATACGTTATAATTTATTTTTAATGTTTAATGTTTAAAGCACGTGGCGTTGTTCCCGAACAGTCGGAGCGACTTTATCGTTGCGTTCTGTTTGTTTTCCGCTTCGCCTTGCGGGGAGCGACCTCGTCAGTGACCTGCGACCAGAGACAAGAACTACAGATTCATATGTTTTATTTAATTATCTTTCATTTACACTATTTTTACACATCTATATATTTAAATAAAATTGAAAAAAATTAGAAACTCTTCGTCTCTATAATATTCAATATCTACCTATCTCCATATAAGACGAGCCAACATTCACACAACATATGAGTATATGAGTACGTCCACCGCCGCTGCTCTCACCACAATATCCGACGTATACTGATGGAACCGCACAAAACCTTATTTATAGCCTAAACATTTTCAAGTATGTAGCCCTCAATATGTAAAAAATATTTTTTTAAGATTTTTAATTTTCTCGATTATTACATATTTTTATTGAAACTTTTGTCCGAAACGTCGGATTTCCAAATGTATAATACTAAATATACTCGATTAATCCAGTTAAATACGTCTGTACGTCTGTACGTGGCATCGCAGCTCCCAAACGGACCACACAAACGTGCAGTAACCTACCGTGGCGGTGATGCGCACGGGCACGGGAGGCACCGGCGACTGAGTAGAACTCGACGAGGCCTGCGACTCTTGTCTGAAAATTAACATATATTTTTTATATTAAGTTGAAAATAAAGTCTACAATTTTATTATTTATTTCCTTGAGTATGAAAGTGTTGCGCTATATATGTTTTATTAGAAGATTTTCTCTATTTTGTAAGATCTGTTGCCAAGAGCCGTTGAGTTTAGTCAAACGCTTAATAAATGTAATGCGGAATGCGGAGTAATTGTAATATGTAGAATATTACAAAAAAATATCCTATTTATAAATATAACACCAATAAATTCTTTCAATCAGAACTTTCACAGTATCGGCCAGCTGTAGCATTTATTGTCTTCTTATTTTTACACACTTTCAAACTAGGTGACGTAAGTAAAGAACAAATAGATTCTAGAATGTTATAATTATTGCAAATATATGTAGTTACACGAATGTTTCGATTTGCATTTTTAATACTTTCTGAATACTAGCCTCCTCATCCTCGGCGGAGGCGGCGGTGGGGTCCTCGACGGAGAATTGGTCAAGATCGACTTAGGCAACATTTTAGCGACCACCCTGCCACTAGTCGCTGAGCTGGACTTCGATAGCGACCCCTTATCCTTATCAGATTCTGCTTTGTCAGTTTTGATAGTGTTTATAGATGCCGTGGATATTGTATGAGATTTGTCGGTTTTGGAAGATTTGTAGTCGTCCAAGTTTGTTGAGCGCGTTTCGTTTCCATCTAGTGTTGTATCAGTTTCGACAGCCACTGGAAAGTCGTTAATACGCTTGTTAGAAAACCGGTAACCCGTAAGTAGCTCGTATTTATAACATAATGTACAGAATTTTATTGAGTTCGGTTTATAAAAGATTTAGATATTTTTATGACGTCGTGTCGGAGCGGCACAACATCACTGACAAAATACCACTGTCGTATTCGAATTCCATTCGGGAAAACGAATTATTTTTACAAAGAATCATAGCAACCAGTTATGATGGTACACACTGGTGTCAAGGGTCGCGTCGGATCACAAGACGGTGTCGAGCGCGTCCAGCGAGCGCAGCAGCGCGGGGTCGCGCGCGCACCACACCGCCAGCTCCTCGCGCGACACCAGCCCGTCCGCGTCCGTGTCCATCAGCTGCGGACATACAAACAACATTCTCCATTTTTGTAAATTGAAAATTTTAAATACTTCGTTCCCTCGTGTGGGCATCGTACACACGATGTGCCACTGCGCCTCAGTGGCCTTACTAATAGTTTAAAGACGAAGCTGCAGGTAACTCAGCTTATGTCGACACAACTCTTAGCTATTTCCATGTGACCCGGTAAAAGTTAGTGATTGACGCTCTTAAACATAGACAACCTACATGGAAGATCCTATCAACGTGATCCTCAGCAGCCGCCTTGTGGACCGCAGGAGCCGCAGCCCTCCCCAGCAGCTCATACACCGCCCGCACGACCGCCAGCATCTCTGACCGGGAGATGCGCCCGTCGCCGTCCACGTCGTATAGTGCGAACACCCAGGAGAGCTTCTCCTGGCGAGAGCCGCGAGCTACACGGGATAAAGTGTCTAGGAATTCCTGGAAAATAAATGTTTCTTTTTATTTCACTTTACGCTGTATCCCGCATATAGCATGGTAGGCAGAGGAAACCTAATGTTAAGATTTTTTTAGACACTGCATGTTGAGTAACAGACCTTTCCGCGTAAAGATATGTAGTTATCAGAAAAAAAAAATATGTCCGAGTTGAACCCACAAATCATCACGCTTACACTCAGACGTTGTGTCGCTGCGCCACGATGAATAGGAGGACTCTTTAGAAATTTTCTTCAAAACGGTCGCTGAGTAATGGACTCTTCGATTAATCCTTTGAATAGATCCTACACACTACACTAATGTACCCGTCGATAGCCGTCTTTGGTAAAGTGGCCTACCCTAATTTTTTTACCTCAGTTGTTATTAATTTCTAGTTCCCTACACAATTGATTTATTACATTATACATATGAATATATACATTTAATCTTAAAACATGTTATAACAGAAACCAATCGTGGCGTAGTGGCACAAAGTTTGAGACTGGAAATGCACTGGTTATGGACTCGATCCCCTCTCGAGGAAAATGAAATATTTATTTAAAATTTATATTTTAATTTCTTTGCTCTGGTGTCGAGGCAAAGCGCTGCATTGAATTTCGCCACTCAACACACAATGCCTCCAAAATTCGGCGAAAAGTGGAGAACAAAGTGTCTTAACACTAGGTTCTCTCTGCCTACCTCGCTGTGTGCTGGTACAGCGTGAAGCTGATATTGTAACACTCTTCCGTCGCTAAGTGACAGACTACGCACACACTGGATTTAAAAAGTTAACATGTGGGCACTCCATTTCCTCCTGCACTCCCTATAGGATAGGGAGTGCAGGAGAGCAATAACAGAAGATTTTCTTTAAATCCCAACAGGAAGGAAAAAAACAAGATTTTGAACTTTATCTCAAAAAGTCCAAACAAATAAAGTTGAGGGCAACTGAGGTTGAGTTATTTAGGCAATTCTGTAGCAATATTTCTTTAAAATGAAACATGTGACGCCAAAGAATATTCTTAAAATCTTAAATATTATTTTTGCTTCTAGTTACGCCACTTTCATTTTAGAAGCTTATCTTATAAAGAAGTTACATGCGAGTATAAGTAAAATTGATAGACTCACGTAGACGCAAGTAACGAGCCAACAAACCTCTTGAGCAGTGGTCCTCAACCTTTTTTAATATATTATTAATTCCAGTTTCTTTAGTGTGCCGTCAAATTTTGGAAATGTAGTAAAAAAAAATTAAATTAGCTTCACGCTGTATCCCGCACACAGCAGGGTAGGCAGAGGGAACCTAGTGTTAAGACACTCCGTTCCCCACTTTCTGCCGAATTCTGGAGGCATTGCGTGTTGAGTGGCAGAATTCAACGCTGCGCTTAACCTCGACACCAGAGCGAAGAAATGGAAATATAAATTTAAGTAAATATTTCATCTCCTCGAGTGGGGATCGAACCCACAACCAGTCGGTTTTGCAGTCACACCTCGTGCCGCTGCGCCACGACCGGCCTACCCGGAAATGTAGTATACTAATATTATAAAGCTGTAAAATTTGTCTGATTGAAAACGCTAATCTCAGGAATTATACGTTTGAATTAAAAAAAAATATTTTTGTGTTGGATAGTCTATTTAAGGGGAAGGCTACATTAGGCATAGACATATTTCGATTTAACCCCCGGCACAACCACCGGTAGCAGCACAGTTCGGGCACTAAAAGTTCATCACGCATCATACAACTCTCAGCTCTCATTGTTCTGTACTTTTTACTTTTAATTATTTAACTGTCACAGCAAATATTTTAAGTGCTTCAAAAATATGCCGCGATAGTGAAAAGATTGAGAACCTTTTCTCTATATCCTTTTAACAAAATTGAATTGAATGATTGAAATTTTGAATGTGAAGCCTTTTAGTTCTATTATGATGGATTTGTATTAAATCCGATCTGGTTAGAAATAGTACGGTGTTGAGTTTCGCCATTGAATATATTATTTTTAATAAAATTAGTTCTGTGTGCTTATAGTTTGTTATAACTACCTCTGCACACAGCAGAGTAGACAGAGGGAACCTAGTGTTAAGGCCTCGACACCAGAGCGAAGAAATGGAAATATAAATTTAGGTAAATATTTCATCTCCTCGAGTGGGGAGCGAATCCACAACCAGTCGGTTTTACAGTCACACCTCGTGCCGCTGCGCCACGACTGGCCTCTGAGCGCAAAACGGCAATTTCTAAGTTTTTTCCTTAAATGTTAAAAAAGTAACACACAATTCAAATTCGACAAAACTGCAGACGGACCTGCAAGACCTGCAACACATGAGTTTCTTGGAATAACACACAAAATGAGCCCTAAAACCGGTATAAGTCGAAACCTACTTTGTCTCTCGAAGGTTAACAATGTTAGAAATATCTTATATCTCGGACAAGCGAAGAAACCTTTCATTAATTTAGTTCCCTTTCAGTCCACAAAATATTTGCAATTAAAAAGAATATATACTTGAGGCCGTCGTGGCGCGGCGGCGCGGCGTGTCACTGCAAACGTGGCATGTGGGTTCGCTTAAGACCTACTACTTGAGGGAATAAAAACAATCATTTCCGCGCTCTCATAAAAGACAAACATCGCGTCTCCGTATTTCCGCACAGAATATCTCAAAACCTATGCGTGGGGAACGAAGTCCCTTAACACTATATTTCTCTGCCTTCCCGGCTATATGCGGGATACAGCGTGAAGCTGACAAATAAATACATTTTTAATTTAATTGTGTTTACTTATTTTTGTTGGAAATTCGATATAATTCTGCACACGCGGCGCAAAGTATAGTAGTAGTCACAAAACATTAAAATGTTTTATACGTTATTTTATGACATCGTAAAACGGAATGGAAATGATCCATACATACATTGATGGTCCTTCGAGGACGAGACCAGCAGGTTATTGGCGATGGAGTATACATTACAGCCTATTTTAGTTAGACTAGTGTTCGGCCCGTGGGTACGTCCGCCGACCGCGACCACACTAATTCAATATGTTGTTTGGGATATTACATCCTGTATTCAGAGCGGAGTAGCCAAAGAAAACAGAGCGCCTAGCGCTGCGGTCTCTGCACACCAGTATAAGCGGATTCAATTCCCACTCGGTCAAGTGAGCCATTTCATTTCCAGCTTTGATAACAAGACAAAGCACGGCGTTGAGTTTTGCTACTCACGAAGCAATTTCTAGAAAAACATTGAGCAGAAAGACTGGAACAGGTGTCTACTGTACATTAAATACAGCGTGACGCTGTAAATAGTCAAAGTATGAGATTTTCAGGAAGCAGAGACGATTTTGAATTTAGCACTTTTTATTTACTGAATATATTTATAAAAATATTTTTATAAATATATTTAATAAATAGGATTAGTAACAATATATAATACTAAATAATCAAAATATGCCGAAAAAGAATAATAAGTAGAGAAAATTCTTATCATTAGATAAAAAAACCTGAGTAATTGAAATTAACAAAAATAAAATAAGTAAACTTAACGTAACAAAACCAGCCATATTATCAATATTATAAACGTAAAATAAATATTTAAAAGCAACACGAAATATAATCTATATAATAAAACAGTAAAACAATATATAATCCTATACGAAGACATATACAGTCGCCGAGTTTAATTTACATTTTTAAAGGATTACAATATGTTTGTTACAAAATATGATTAGTGCGTAGAACATAACATACGACCGTGCTACCAACACTTTGATATCTTCTAATTTCTGTGATATGCAACATACAACGTCATTTAATCTGTATAAAGCGTACGATATATCTTACATATTTAATTGGATGAGGAATAATACTTTACTGTTGAAAATAGTTTCGCAACGATACCTTCTTTATTTGTATCCTTAAGAGATAGATATAACAATAGGGTGTATTTCTTGAGTTAGCTCTCCGTAACCAAATAACAGTAATATCGAAGCGCGAGCGTCAGGGACGATACAATACGATATATGCATTAGGTAAAATATATTATATCATTCGTTCTAATAAAAATACTCGACACTGCATTTTGCGACAAAAAATAATTGATAATTGCAAGTCCGTTGTATTGACCGTTTCTTACAGATAAAATTGAAGTGTCTGTTTGTGATTTCCAAATAATTGTGTTTTTGCAACTGCATGTCGTTATTTGCATGATACACAAATACAAAAACAAAATCAATTTTATAATTTTCGTTTCCGTCTGTCTGTCTTTCAATTTCCCCGGGCTAACGTCCAGAATAGCTAAAATAATATGGGACTTTCAGTGATAGCGGGGGCTATGCAGTAAAACATAGGCTACTTTTTATCCCGAAATTTCCAAGGGATAGGGACTTACTTAGGGAAAACTTTTTTACACATTTTCCGTGCACCTGTACATAGATATAATATTAAACAATTTTCTATTTTATTAGTGCGTGTTGAGTGGCAGAACTCAACGCCGCGCTTAACCTCGACACCAGAGCGAAGAAATGGAAATATAAATTTAAGTAAATATTTCATCTCCTCGAGTGGGGATCGAACCCACTACCAGTCGATTTTACAGTCACACTTTGTGCCGCTTTGTTCATAAACAGCATTTGTAAACACGCTAAATCAACGTCCTACATTTATTCGCTACAAATACAATTGTGTAATTATTTTCCGCTATTGTCCTGTAGCGTATTAATAACCAAATGAAATATATAATAAAAGAGTTGATTATAAGGTCTCTCCTCACTAACATCGTCACGCTGCCCTGCAATCTAGCCCACACAATCTACATGAAACGCTAAAGGTGACTGTTATATTCATTTCGATAAGGATGGATACCAAATTATAGAAAATACATTAACAATAAGCTGATAAATTACAATTAAAACTAAATATATTTATATGATTACTGTGGTTCAAGTTTCAACCTTCAGGGCAACAATATACCAACGCGGATTTTTAATAGATTTTTTAAAGGACAATATGTTTGTAAAATGTTGTTTTTATGTGTCTCATAAAGTTGAGTCATTTTGGGCGACTTTCCTTAAAACAACAAAATTCCTTGTTGCTGAGTGACGGTTGTAATTAACATGGCAGGATATATTGCATGTGAAATTGACAGGTATATTAATATATTAGTATGAATCGAGAAGATTACAAATTTGAGAAAAAAAGAGTACCCTATTTCCATCTCAAGACCCTCAAGTATCTCTATATGAAATTTTATCACAATCGGATGAGTGGTATATAGATTACAATCATAGTTGGATCAGCGGAATCGAAGCCGCACCGTCCGCAATCCCACGTAGTGACATATCTCATACCGCATTGCGTCAAAAGGGACAATGTGTACAATAAAACACAAAGGCACTTTACCTCGAAATTCAATTTCCCACTTTGTTTGTGTTTGATTGTGTTGAACACGAAGTGCGCGTACTGAGTGGCGTCTGGAAACAATGGTTAGCCTGTTAGCCTGTTAGCTGCACGCTGTATCCCGCATAGAGCGGGATAGGCAGAACGAGCCTAGTGCTGAGACACTCCGTTCCCGCACCGCTCAATTATCGTGACATTGCGTGTTGAGTGGCGGAACTCATCGCGGTTTGTTTTTACCGGTGCGGCATCATCGGTATATAGCAGGGTAAGCAGAAGGAAGTCTTAAGACATTCCGTTGTACTCTACTGTACAGTATATTTCCTGGAGTAGGATGATCACTATGTGAGTCAAATAAGTCTCAATTGTGCCCTAATTATAAGTAATATAATTCAATTATCACATAAGTCTAAGCATTTTTGATATAATAATTCACGGTGCGGCGTTGAGTTCCGCTACTCTATATGCAGTTTGTTACTGTGAAACTGCGTAGTTCCTCTCTGCATACTCTGCCATAGGTGGGAAACAGCGTGAAGTTAAGTAACAATAAATAATCACCACACTATGCACGATAAATAAAAGAATTCGTTGGAAATTGGGAAGCGGAAGTGTCTTAATTTAAACGAAGTGGTTCACAGGTTTGCCTTGACATAATAGACAACGACAAAAATTAAAATATATTTCCAAACAGGAACCGAACCCGCACCGTCACCGTCGCGGCGGCAGCTCACATTCACTAATAAAAATAAATATTTATACATTTTAATAACTTAAAAGCATTTTCGCAAAAGAAATTGAAGTACACTTATATTTTATTTAAGCTTTCACCTCCAAGTGGGAAGAACTGCGAGAAGATGTTCTTGAACGCCTCCTCATCCACCACGCCCGTGGGACACTCCTGGAAATAAATCATTTATTTCGAATTAAAATATTAAATTCTATCATACTTTTAACCCGCAGTATATTTACCGGGAGTGCCCCGAGAGGGCCACACGGTGACCGCTTGGCTTTATACAAGTAAATGTCTGAAAACCACTTAAGACAGTTACAGTTAACACACTTACAGTTAACTTCAGGGCTGCCACAGTTAACTTTAGGCCTATACTAGCTTCACCTTTGCTCGCGTGGTCAAATAATAATAACAACTAGTCACATGACATGACACATGTGACACATGACACATTCTAAATGCGGGAGGTGACTTTGAGCGCAGTACAGTGTGTCACATCGAAGCGAGTAATGTGATGTAACATAGCCTATAGCTTAATGGACTATCCAATACAAAAATATTTTCAGATATTCGAACCGAAACTGAAAAGTTAGTTAGATTAGTGCGTAAAAAACAAACATACTCTCTAATATTACAATAGATTAACTATCTAGAGATTGGATAGATACATGAAACAATCTAATATTGACGTTGGAGATAGGTTATTAATATTGGGCGTAAGAGTTCCATATAGTTACTAGATAGCCGATTGACGCGTACTGTACGCGTAGCGATAGCAACCTGTATTTCTATATTATTTTAAAATCTTAATGTGAACGGCGTGTTACTGTCACTAGGTTCCCTTTGCCTACCCTGCTATATGCTAAAATATAATAACAAGAAAATATCAGCATTCTGCGTTCCTTCTCTATTTAAACTATAACTGTATCATATCCCATACTCCCCCACATTTTCTGCTCCGCGTGTTGATACATTAACATTAGGCTACAAAGCTGGAGAGTTTATTTGTTTGAATGCGCTATTCTCAGGAACTGCTGTTTGTAATTGGGAAATTATTTTTATATCGTGCGTATAGTAAATACATTTATCGAGGGAGGCACCGCGCGAGGGACAAGCCACGTATAAAAGTTAATTCTAAATATTAATAAAGTGTTAAACTAATAAAAACTTATTTAATCTGTCATTTGCTTGTTCCCTTTTAACATACCTGTTTAAATCCGCGATACATGAGCTTGATCTCATGCTGCGTGAAGTGCGAGGCCCGCGCGAGCGCCTCGGGCGGCTCGGGGCGGTAGCGGGATCCTGGGATCCATACATTGGAGCTGGTTTCTTCGCAGTCGTCCTCTGGAACAATGTAGATTGCAATATATTGTGTGAAATAAATTATATTATTAGCGACCCAAACGTGCAATTATATAAAGTATTTATATAAATTGTACCCTATTGCATTATTCTGATGTATACGTCAGCTATAGTACATTAAACATAAGTTTCATGTGAATTCCTTCAGCTTTTGCGTGAAAGTGGAACAAACATCCATTCTCACAAATGTTCACATTTACAATATTAGTAATATAAGATCAGTCACAGCTGACATTTATTCAGTATTAGTTTGCTTGCAGGGCACGCTGTCGAGACATTGTGTGCTGCTCTAGCGATCGAGATGTGTAAAACAGCATAGCATCATACCCTCGAATGTGTGTCAAACCCACGAACTAGTGCATATATGTGACATACATTAATGTAGTGGTCGCTTCTTGTAGCTCTCGGGGACTACTGGTTTGAATCGTGAAATTCGGTGTAGAGTCATAACGCTCGATTCACCATACTTAGTTAGAAACGATTTTTCTGAACTTCAGAGCTGAAGACAGACGTCATCTAGTTCTGATTTTAATCCACTGGATTGTGAGTTCTGGTCAGTTTTATAGAGTAATAATTGATCTAACCGTCATGATCATTCGGATCATTCCCAAAAACAACCCATACGATTGGCAGTAAAGAATTTTCCTGTAAAAAGAGTGCGTGCTGCTATTTATAACTGGCCTTAACGTTTGAAGGACTGTATTGCAGCCAATGGACACCACTTCGTATAAGCTTTATATACTTTTAATGGTTTTATGTTCCCCACTCGAGGAAATGAAATATTTATTTAAATTTATATTTTCATTTCTTCGCTCTAGTGTCAAGGCAAAGCAGGCAGGCGAGATAAACGTGACGTTGAGCTCCGCCACTCAACGCATAATGCCTCCAGAAATGGACGGAAAACACCAGGTTCCTACTGCCTACCCTGCTGTGTGTGGAATACAGTGTAAAGCTGATTTATTTTTTTTATCTTTTTTAATGTATTAAACTAACATACCTAATGAAATAGTAATAAATGTTACGTATAATAATAAAGGTTGTTTTTCTTTGTAACAATATTTATGGCAAGAATAAATATACGAGATCAATCCGGTTAAAGAATTTCATTAAAATAGATGTATAGTTTAAAAATATCACTTTATTCTGAATTGTACATGCCGTAGTGTCGCAGCCAACAGCGTCTGCCCCAACTTCGGAGAATATTCATATTTAATTTATTTTCATTTTCCCATTCTGGTAGATGTAGCGCGGTGTTGAGTTCCGTCACGCAACACGCCAATGTCTCGACAATCGGGTCGTCCGTGGGAAATTGAGTGCCTTAACATTACATTTCCTCTGCCTACCCAGCTATGCGTGAAGGTGAAGCAAAATTTTGAATTGTTACAAAAAATGCTTAGTAAGCTTATAGGTATTTAATACTGAATAAAAAAAATCCCCACTAAAGAATCACATCAAATCGGGCTGCGACTTGACATATTGCCACTACCTCCTGCCATCTGAGAATCCCCGAATGCTCAGTACAAATTCGGGGAAATCCTGACGTATAATGACACTAAATGGCACCAAATAACATTCAGCTTCAATAATCGAGGGCTACAATTACTCTAATTTCGCTATGTTTTTGCAAAATGCAGGTAAATTGAGCTCTTAAAGAGTAATGGAACACAGAATAAGTAAAAATTTAAAATAGCGTCTAGTTTTTTTTAGCTTCCCGCTGTATCCCGCATACAACAAAGTAAAGGCAAGGGAAACCAGGTAAATTCATAAGAATCGTCTTACATCCTGCGGAAACCAAGTCCACGCTTTGTCTTGTCTTCAGAGTCAAGAAATGAAAATAATTTACAGCTGGATTATGGGTTTACGGTGCGACACTGCTGCTGCGCCGTGATGGCCTCGAATCAAATCACTTATTTGAAATAAGTTATAACGAAAACAAATTTCTGAAGCAACAATTATATTAATGTTGTATTACAAGAGAGATTCCATTACAGATATCATTGAAGTTTCCAATTTACATAAAATATGTTAAGAATCGCGCGCCGCGTTTCCCGCGGGGTTTGACACTGTGCTAGGATTGAATTTAATTACAATTCGAATTGAATTATATTTTACAAGAGGCCGTCGGGTCGCAGCGGAAGAGCGTGGGATTGTAAGCGCGGCGGTTATGGGTTCGAGTGCCAGTCTAGGGAATCAGTCATTTACATTTATACTACAGCGACGCTAGTACAAAAGCGCTGTTCGTTTTCATCACTTCACACGCGACGCGACGAATCAAAAATTTGATGAAGTGGGAGGAACGGAGTGCCTTAGCACTGGATTCCTGAGAAGATAGAATAAAAATCCAAAATGGGAGTGCGAAATCTTAATAAAAAAAAAAGTTTATAAGGAATTTCGTAATTTTCCAGCATCCATACAAAATTGATATTTGACGTATGTATGACTGCATCCATCCGGTGCCGGCGCGCGTCACGCCGTCACGCCGTCACGCCGTCACGTGGTCACGTTGCACTGCACGTACACACTAGAATACACAATGAGGCCAAATGTTTTAAGCGAAATATGAAATACTTTAAGCTACACTACACGGTGGTGGGGTGGGTGGTGCGAATCACCACCGGTGTAAATATAGAAGGTTTAGGTAAATACATTACAACTTAAAAATAAACTGTAAACGTTAAAAAATATACATGCATATGTACACAATATGAATATATATTTATTTGAGGCCATCGTGGCGCAGAAACCGGCTACGAAGCGAATGTTGTAGGCTCGATTTACATTTGGGGAAATGAAATATTTAATACTTCAATTTCCTTGCCCTGGTACCAAGATACAGCGCGGCGTTGTTCGCCGCTCAACGCGCAATGTCTCGAAAATCAGCAGTGCGTGGGAGTATTTTGACAAACTGGGACTGGACGAAGTGAATCTAAATAACAAAAAACAAACTAAATATGTATACTAAATATATTTTTCCGTTTTGCTTAATAACATTGTATATTTTCCCGCCTGGATCTAGATGGCTACGCCGGTCAAATGAAAAGCTTGGAATAAAGTGTCTGGTGGCTGAAGAAAATACAAAAAATTCTACAACTGTCCCAGCTTATAGATAAATAAAATTACAATGATTGAATTTTATCTTTAATTTCCATAATTATATTATGAAACGTATTATTAATTTCCACCATAAAAGCCATGTATTTATTATCCCATTATGGATATCTAAGCCAGTTCATATTAACAAAAGTGTAACCGGAGTCGTGTGCAATGCTTTGTTTACTTTGAGCGATGGATGAAAGAGGGTTAAAAATAGCTCCCTGAAGTACACCTCGTTCTCTCTAACTTGTAGGTGACAAGGCAAAGGCGGCGCGACTCGAGACAGACGACTGTGTTTTTTGCTAACAGTGTCACGTTTTGTGATCTCCATACAATTATACAATTATTCCCACTTGGAATTATTGGCCCACTGGCCAAATACAGTTTTTAACAATTTATTTGAAGTTACATCCTCGTAGTAACAAGTTGACCTAACGAGTACAGGTACAGGTGCACTGTTCAAATATATAAGGGAATCAAAACTAAAAACTGAACAATGGCGCTTTACAATACATGTTACAACTTTATGAGCAGGCCAGCTCCTGCCTGCAGCGTCACCAGGTGACACTGACGGTGTAAGGAGGATGAGCATCAGTTTATCTATATTATCATAAATATTAACATTTTGTTTGGTTGAGCGCTAATCTTATTAACTATTGGGCCGAATTAAAAATGTATTTTTGCTTTATATAAAGAAAGGCTGCAGATTTATTTCATTATGTTAATCAATTCCTAATAGCTGTACTGTACCTGCGGTAAGAGTTGTCTCGAGCGCCGAAATTGTCTAATACACAACTCTCAGTTCATTATCTCCACTTCACCTAGTGGAGCTGCAGGTCATCATAAAATTGTAACAATCATTGAACTGGGGTACTGTTTCGTTTTAAGTGTGTTAGAGTTCACTTCCGCTCTCGCCTGTGTCTCGGCAGTCCGTCTTGAGTGTTGCTGTTGTATGTTCCGAGTAACAGTAACAGTTAAATACAAACAACACTAATTGTAGGAAACTACTGCACACCTTTTGTAGCGTTCTCGTTCATTCCTGGTTTGACTATTGAACTTTACTACTTTTTAAAAAATATTAATTTTATTTATAGTATTTTTTTTTACTTCAAGCTGTATCCCGTATATGACATTCAATTCCCCACGCACCGTCCAACTTTCGATACATTGTGTGTAGAGTGGCGTAACTCAACACCACTCTTTGTATCTTGGTTTCAGAGAGACGAAATGCAAATATTTCATTACTTCAAGTGCGAATCGAATCCACGAATTTTACAAAAGGAGACTCAGAATTAAAATAAAATTATAATTAACCTTCATACATTATTATAAGCATTAAACGTATAAGAGGAAAATGAAAAAATTGAATGGAAATGCACATTATGATTCATCTTAGTAAATATCAAACACCAACCATCTTGTGTTCAGTAAAATATTACCCATCTAGGCCTCATAGTAAATAATATATGTCGCAGTAGATTTTGTCTTGAGGCGGTCCAATCGCTTCGACGGCTCAAGCGAGAAAGCCACGATCCGCGTTTTTTTCAAACTTGAGGTTGATGCTATTAGCCCTCTGTCTCAGGATACTCTGTCCTGAAAAATTTGCAAGCACTATTCACAAGCAGTCATCTGCTTGTGAGATTGCCGACAGCAGTAAGGGTGTCCCCTGCGGGACTCGAACCTCGACTTGCAGCCGTCGGACTGGAATCCATGAGCCACCACCAGTATGCTATGCACTTGTTTACTACTTATTAAAATAAATGAGGTTAAACCTTATTTATCAGAAGTTAGCCACGCGTTTTTACACTATAAATAAGGATACGCGTCGATATGAAGTATAGTCATATAAAACTCTACTATTACTGATTGACTGGTATCAGGCCAAAAATCGAATTTTTTTTTATTTGTTAAGATAAACAATTAGTTTTTGCACAAGCATAAAGTATAAAAAGCGCTTTAGTTTAAGTTCAGATATTATACTTTTATTGAAGTATACATATATTAAAAAAATAATGAAAAAAAAGTTTATTTAATTTCCATAGTCCACACTACTTATAGTAGTAATAGAAATGTATTATTAAATTAATTTATTAAAAGACAATGTTTCTTAAGCTATTATCTATTTGAGTAAGAAAGTAATGGTTATGAATACACTTACTTATTTAATAAAATATAAAGTTTACAGAAACTGATTTACAAGTAGAATATTACTAGAAATGAATGTATATTACATATTTTTTTTAGCTTCACGCTGTATCCCGCACACAACAGGGTAGGCAGAGGAAACCTAGTGTTAAAACACTCCGTTCCCCACTTTCTGCCGAATTCTGGAGGCAATGCGTGTTGAGTGGCAGAACTCAACGCCGCGCTTAACCTCGACACCAGAACGAAGAAATGGAAATATAAATTTAAGTAAATATTTCATCTCCTCGAGTGAGGATCGAATCCACAACCAGTCGGTTTCTACAGTCACACCTCGTGTCGCTACGCCACGACTGGCCTCAATATTACATAATGAGTATATTATATTTAATTATACTTGGTGAACTTCGGGATCCATAATAAGTTCATTAATTTTTAAAAGATCTAGGGTATCTTCATCAAGTGCCTTCACACTTTTGCTTTACTCGTATGTTTTTCTATGACTGGAAATGTACGGACGTTTATCGATGATCAATAACTAACTCCTCCCGAAAACGTTTTTGTACAGGGGCTTTCTTTTCTTGCTTTTGACTTTTCTTTTCTTCACTTGTGGCTGACCATGTCCGAACCATTCCGAACCAAATACCATTTCCATATAGTCACTTTAGTCAGGTCATTCATTTGCCGTGGAGAAGCACCACAGATTGTACACGTTGATCCAGAAGGTGTATCTGTTAATACTTGTGCTACTTTACTATCTATCAGAGTCAGAAAGAGTTCGTGCTTCACATTCACTCCTTCACAGTTTTTATTAATTAATGATGGCCGAAAAAAATTATATTCATGACATGGGCCGACAAAAACGGACTCACGATAGCACTGGATTTTGCTAAACGATGTCACCAGTCAGCTCATTGATTAATTTGATAGGCACTTAAGAAGTAATAAACAAATTTGCATCAGAAAATAGTTCAGACTCCTCTGGAACTTTTTATTTATACTGACTTTGACCAAATTAACTATCACATCCCCATTTACTGCATAAAACTAAATGACATAATCCATTCTTATACATCGAATCTATGGCCAAAATTGTAGCTTCAGTGTGGCCCAATAAATCTTGAAGATTTATTATTTTTGCATGTGTATTAGTGATATTGCTGTAGATGGTGGATAACATGACTGTTTGGTTTCTGATATTTTATAAAATGGTGGCAGAAGAACGAACAAAAAATTCAAATCAATGAAAACACTCAATGGGAACACTCAAATTGCTATCGGATCAAGAGGTAATCCGATAGCAATTTGCTCTGGCCTGCGTTTTCTATGAGATTCAAATATAGAGACATTGTATCTCGGTCAGCAAGCCTTAGTTTTTCCACGAGTTTTGCAGGCATTGCAGATGTGTTCAAAGCCATATTTACTAAATGGCGCGGTATTTTTTCGCCTCTTCGTTAATTTTGACGAGTTTTCATTAGAGACAGGGTCTTCCGTATTTCCAGAAGACATCGATGGTGAGTTCTCAGGTGCTAATTCTTCAAGTATTGATAAAGTTAACAAATATTCAGAATCTAACCAATTTTTGTTGTTTTTTAAAAACGAATCCTTTATTAAAGGAACGAATGAGATTCTTTTGAATGTCGCTGATAATAAAATACAACATTCTTCGTCTTCGGAAACATGATAATTTCCTTTAAGAAATATTGATAGAGTTTCAAGTTTTTTTCCTTCTTCAATGTATGGGAGTAATAATTCACGTTTGGAACACTTGAAAGTATTAGCCATTTTGAAATTTAGTGAAGACACTTAACAATCAAACGTCTGTTAGTTATTTTATTACTAATTTATCATAATTTTAATAAATTAATTCATTCTTTATATATAATTTTATTACTTATAGTAGATTAGTAATACCGCAAAATGTGTGCAAATTTTATCAATAAATAACAATAATTTAATTGAATTTTACAGCAATCTAATCAATTAAATAGTACAACATTAGAAACCACAATAGACAAAGTTTTCTTGTTCCCTGACTTGTGTCGTAGTTTTCGTGATAACTTTTAAAACCGCACGTTTCCGCAGCTGATTTTTATAAATGTAATTTATGAATATCTGGACTATAAAACAACATCAAATATAACGCGTCGGTAGACGTCGCTAACTGTCGAAAGTCTCGATGAAGTTTAAACACGTACCTTTTTTCTCTTCACTTATTGTTAATATTTTTATAGGAATATGGTCACAAAATTTCAAAACATAATCTACATACTTTGCAAACTTACTACATACAATTGTTCTACCATGTTCCATAGTGCAACTGTGCAACTGTAAGCACGACGACTGTGTGGTCGATTCCAGCCGGAGGAATGATATATTTAATATTTTCATTTCTTCGCTCTGGTGATGAGGCAAAGCGCGACGTTGACACGACACTCAACTCGCAATGATTCCAGAATTCGGCGGAGAGAGAGAACGGAAGTGTTTGAATGGGAACAGAGTGTCTTAACATTAGGTTGTAGATGTTAAGTACAACATTAATAATTTTAACATAAATTTTTTAAATAGTAAACTTAGCGCACCGACCCGATTGCATCGAGTTCGTAATTCTTTATAGGACAATGTGTCCACTTTTACAATAGGGTCCCACAAAACGCCAGAGAATGTTCTCTACAAGTTAGAAAGATTTGAAAAGACGTTTATATCTTTGAGTGTGCTGTGTGTGTGCTACATTATTTTTTTAAAGGTTTTCTAAAAAGGACTTTGTGTTAGTTGAAAGTCGAAAGCCGTACCTCAAAAGGTAAAAAAGGAAATCTTATAAGTCCGTCTGTCAAGATTATTTATCCCGAGATTGCGTGAAGATATCAAGCTCAAATTAATATGAAATATTCACATCTAGCATAGATGAACCCTTGAACCACAGGAAAAAATCAAGCTTCTAAATGAACGCCAACAAAAGATACGAGCATTTATGCATAGATTTTGCCACATTTTATCTGAAATTCGAGTCGTAAGCCTATAGAGTACTTCCAGTGAACGTACAATCATGACATTTGGCACGAAGTGGCACTAACCTGCAATATAAATAAAGGAATAAAGTGAAAATTTATAGGTAATTCATAGAAAAAAACTACAACATTTATTTAATTTTTGTGCGTGAGTGCATATGCCTGCAAATTTAAGTTTGTAAACTTTTCTAAGTTGCACTTTCCGCCACACATATTTGTACGGAAGCCTGGGTAGGTGAATCCGACTCGCACTTAACCGATTTTTTTGTTTGTAGCTTCACAATTCATATCTCTATTTTTTTAAATGCTAATTAACCGGATTACTTGCGTATATTTAGTGTTAAATATTTTTGGAAACCCGACGTTTTGCACACTTTGCAGTAGTAGTAGTAGTAGTAGTGTAGACCACGGACTGATCACCTCTACGACTCTGCACACCTAGGGTACGAGCTTCGACAGAAGAGAAACGGCGTTGCCAGAGGACCTCAAGCCACTCACAGCAACGAGACAGCCGGCACTTTTACCATATGTGAAGGAGGTTACAGAGAGGATTGGCAACATCTTAAGAAGAGCTCTACGAAAACTATATTCAAGTCTAACAAGAAAGTGAGTCAATTCGATTTTGAGACGAGTGAAAAGTAACATTCCTTTACAGAGTATATACAAACTATATCATACATCGGTCAAACAAAGAGAAGCATCGGTGTGAAGGAACACATCTCCGATATCGAGAATGGGCATGTATCGAAGTCAGCTGTGTGTGAGCATACAGTGGGTAAACTCAGCCATTACATCAGGTTTGATGATCCGCGATTGGAAACTTTCTACCACCTCAGTCTACCCCCGCCAGTGACCACATACTCGATTAAACACTAAAAATAAAATAATATTCAAAACCACTGCTGAAATTCAGCAACAGTTTTAAAGCATTAAATATAAATGAACCAGAGCAAAGTGTGGTACTCGCCCTAGTATAAATACAAACTCGTATAATTAAAAAAGCCACGCAATTTTCATGTGTAGTGAGACGTTAACGCGCACTCTGTATAGCTCGTACTTTAATCAGGCTAAGTAAACAGTTCACGCCAAAGAACACAGATAGCGGTGTGGGCAGACCCGACAGCAGGTGGGTGTTGAGTGGCGGATCCCAACGCCGCGCTTTGTTAATGAAAGGAACTGAAATATGAATGGAGAACAAGTGCACGGTCGGCCTTAAATAATTCAGTGCTGGTGCCGAAGCTGTTATACGACAGCGAAATGGTGAGTGTCTTCGTAAGATATGCGGGGTTAGTTGAGCTGAGCGAATTCGCAAAGAAGAGATACAAATAATGACAGGCACTAGCGAGGATGTCGCGCTGAGAATGTAGAAGAATGTGCACAATGGTTTGGGTTTGGGCACGTCGAGAGAATGAGTGAAAGAATGGCGGTCGAAGTGTTCAAACAACATAAGCACGTTCTTCAAATTTAAAATTACAATCAAATCGAATCACTACAATTTTGAGTCCCGCGGGACACGCGGTGGATGGTTCTTAGTACATTTAAATGTAAATAGGAAATCCAATCATATCTAGTTATTTTAAAATTTAATTTATATATTTTATTATCATTTCCGCGCTCTAATTGACTAAACATGGCGTTGGATTCCGCTAGTTAACAAGCAATATCTTGAGAATCGGGAGGTGCATGGGAAACGGAGCGCCTTAATACAAGGTTCCCGGTGTCTACCCTCCTATAATCCTCGTTACATTTTTTTAGGGTGAAGCTAAAAATATATTTGGCTTTCATTTTAATTTTAGCCAGCAAAAAACGAGAAGAGCGGAGAAACGAAAATAATTAATCTCCCCTCACGGATTGAACTGACAACCTGCACACTGCACTTTAACTAAAAACTTCAATTACACACAAACACTATACATATAACAAAAAAAATTATAAAACAACCTCAATTCTCGGGTCCAATATCCAATATTCGCCACAAAATAAAAAAAACCTTCTCATATAAAATTGTATAGTTTTATACAGTTCTCAGACTCTCAGGTCTCGTAAAAGGCATTGGTCTGAAATCTCTTAGACCATTCACCGCGAGTGGTCCCGTGGGATTTGATTGAAATTATACTTGCTTTTATATCGTAATTACATTCTTAGGTTACTTTTTTGGTAGTACTATACAAATATGAATATATTACTAAAAATATAGTTTGGATTCATTTTTACAATTTAATTATATACATATTGTGGCGTTGATTTTCCGCCAAGTTTTATATCACAATATGAAATAAGCTTTAATTTTGTTAAGATTTTTTATAATTTTGTTGAAATATAACAATAAGTATAAGGTGACGAAATCGCAAGTGAGTCCCTAATTTGCTTTAAAAATACATTCTACGTATTCAAGCGACTAAAATTTTCATACAAAATTTTACTAACAAACTCTCACTAACAGGATATTTAAAATATCCTCGTTATTGGCTAGCGTTCTATTACCACAATTAAAAGGTTACAAAATATTTGAACAAGCGTTTCGTTGTTAACTCATTTACTGAAGCGTGACAATCCCGCGGGATTAGAGCATCAATCACGCGGACGTGCCACAGAGAACAGCTGACGTGCTAGCGTGAAATGAGATATGACGTGTAACGTGATTATTATGTACAGAACATTCTTTGTTATAGTTCTTTGTTATACAATAAAAATACAAATTCGGCACATATACTCGTAGTTTATATACATACATATAGGAGAAATGCAGAACGCTAATACTATCACCATGCATATGACCATATTTATACTTGTATGTTTGTAAAGTGGCATACACGTTGCTATGGCAACGTCAACGTGTATTATTCAGTTGGCTCTCTCGTATAAGAAAAAAACATTAAAATTTGTAAACATCAAGTTTAAAAATGTGGACATGTCTCTATAGTAGGTACAATTTAAGAAAATTAAAATAAAATCAATTAGTGAAAAGGTCGAGAATGAAAACGCAACAATTATAAGTTCGATTCCCACTCGGGGAAATGAAGAAAACAAAAATATGAGTGCCTTAGTCTAGCTCTGGTAAGAAGACTAAGCGCGATGTTGAGTGCCGCCGTTCAACACGCAATGTTTATTTTCTTCTGTTTCTCTTAGTTTCACGCTTTATCGTGGCTATAGAAGGATAACTACAGTAATATCAGTGTTAAGACACTCTATTCCCCAGGCATTGCTCAATTTTAGAGACATTATGTGTTGAGTGGCTGAATTCATAAACTAAATATAATTATTCCCTCAAGTGAGAATTGAACCCACTACCTACTTGTTTACTCGTGGGACAATCGCACACTGTCCCACTACAGCTCAAACATATTTATTTTCATATTTACAAGGGAAAAGATAATATATTAAACCAAAATGTCATACAACATGTTCCGTGAGCCCGCATAACGACGCGACGCGGCGCGCTGTTTCATTTACTAAATTAATTTAGGGATATTAAATACTTTGAGACCATCACACGCAGACAACGGGTTCGATATCTATCGGGGTTATGAATTTATTTCATTTCACAACTCTGTTAACAAGATAAAGGGTGGCGTTGAGTTCCAACACTCAACAAGCAATGTCTCTAAAATCGGGCGAAGTGTCTTAAAAAAGGTTTCGACAACGTAACAATAAATAGCCTTACTAAGTACTCGTATGTAGGTAAGTCCAGTAGCTTCGTCTGTGCGTGCCGTTAACTCCTGCAAACAACGTTGTGGGAGGCAACTAGTCTATATTAAAAAACACTATATACATCGTAGATTGGCACCCGCGACCTTGCCTACAACGGTGTTTGTTACTCCACTGTGCACGAAGACAATGGACCGCAAACTTCGAAACGGAGCGCTCGTTTCAATCAATTTCAATAGACTGACACAACTGACACTCCGGACCTGTTTTGTAGTTGAAAACGCTAATAATACATTTCTAATATATCCTTCTAACATTTTACATGAGAAAGTTTGTGACGATGGATGTTTGTTCCACTTTCACAAAATAACTGTTAGAAAGCATTTGAACAGATTTCGATGAAACTTTACAGTAATATATGTAGCTCTATATATAAAACCTAGTCTTAAGACACTCCGATCCCCACTTCCTACCCAATTTTCGAGACATTACGTGTTAAATGGTGGAACACAACGCTGCACTTTGCCCTGTTACCAGAATCAGTAAGTGAAAAGTTACATTTACAGTTACACGCTGTGCCGTTTCGCCACGACGCGACGTCTCAAATATACTAAACATAAAAGCGCAATATTGACCAAACTTAAAGTAAAAAAGGGTTACAATTGTATGATTTAGAAATTTTAATCCCGATAATCCCGGGTATTAATTTTGATACCGGGTAAATATTACGCGGTAATCATTTAATATGAAGGTGGAGGGAGAGGAGGGGGGGAAGTTAAGACTTGGGAATATTACGTGAGAATGTATTATACT